>JAODAL010060146.1:0-21048 GCA_025379985.1 Phyllomedusa bahiana | reverse complement strand
CTGCACCCACGGGTTTGGGCTAAAAACTAGGGGACCTTTTTGACCCTTCCCTTTCCATAGGCGGCAGCACTGGTTGCTTTTGCTACGCCCTGTGTGTTTCCTTTGAGTGGGCTGCCAGCACTGGTCACTATACCCTACAGACTGTGTACCCTTCCTGATAGGCTGCAGCGTGGTCATATGCTACAGACCGGGGTGTGACTCTCCTGATAGGTGCCACCCACGGGTTTGCTATACCCTACAGCCTTGGGGTGTTCTCTCCGGGATAGGCGGGCCAGCACTGGTCACTATTTTACAAAACCTGGGGTGATTTTTTCCCTTTTTTGGGCGTAGAAATGGTCCTTAGCTCCCAAAACCTGTTAAATTCTCTCTTGATAGGCTGTCAGCATGGTTGCTATGTTTCAGACCTGTTATATCTCTCCTGAAAAGGCTACCGGGCACGGGTTCGCTATAGTACAAAACCTGTTAAAATCTCTCCGGAAAAGGCTCCCCAGCACTGGTCCTTAGTTTAAAAACCCTGTGTGATCTCTCCTGATAGGCTGCCAGCATTTGGTTGATTTAGTACAGCCGGCTTTATGCAGCCAATAAAAAACGCCCCTAAATTTCAAAATAAATTTCCAAAAAAAAACGGGAAACCAATGAGTGTAGTGGGGGCCCAACCCTTTTAAAGGAAAATTCTCGGGTGGACTCACGGGTCCTTCAACAATCCACCAAGGAAGCGCAATGAACCCTTTGGGGAATTTCCGGGGGACATTTGGGTTTTCCCTTTTTTTAAAAAAAATTTAAAAGGAGAGTCCCTGGTGGGGGTGAATGTGCCGGGCTTGGCATCCCATTATTTGGTTTTTCCTTCAGTTCTGTGGTTTTGCCCCCCCCCCCCCCCCCCCCTTTCAATTTATTGGGGTGTCACAGGAAGCATTGCCGTGCTGTTTGCTTTATCTTCAGAAGCCCAAAACAAATGCCCCTTTTTTTTGGATTACGCCTCAGGGTTTTAGGGTTTTTTCATTTTTTTTTCTTTGTACTATTTGTTATTTTGATTATGTTGTACAGGAAACAAACTAGGGTTTTAGTAAATTTATTGGGGTTGGCGGGTCCCCCAAACTATCTGCAGTCACCCTTAAAAAACCGCTCCCTTTCTGATCCCCCAGCCCCAGTCAAACTTTTAAGGGTGTCCTTTAGGGGTTTCCAACCCCCTTCTCCCTCCAGGCCGCACAGGGGTGCATGCGTGTGACTCCTGTTTAAGATCTTTCCAAAAGGGGTTTAGCATCTGTGCCCTTAATCTTAAAATGTGGGCCCCAAACTTTTGTTTTGCCCAAACCCAAATTGTTCAAATTGTAAATTGCGCTTTTTGTTGAAAAAGGTTCGGTCTCCCATGCCCCTTTGGGGGTTTTCGTAACTTTTTGGCTCAATTAATTTCCCAACATACACAACTGCATAAAGTGGTGTCGGGAACCGTTCCCTTTAAGGGACTTCCACCCAAAAATGGTTACGGGCGTAAGAATTCGACAAACAATACCATTGGGGAAACACGTTTCACTGGACCATTGGGGCCCCTTTCTTTGGTAAAAAAGGGGATTTGCTTTTTTTTGACCTTTGATGGCGTATAATCCGCTTGGATGGGAACAGAAAGTGTTATATGTGTGATTTTTGTGTTTCCATTTTAATGTATTACTTACTATGACCATGATGCTTTGCCACAGTACGAAAAAGCTGCCTTATAATGTTTTCCCCAAATGTGTTACCCATGTAGCCTTAGCACATGGCAGAAAAAAAGCTGCCGTAAAATTTTTTCTCTAATGTGTCACAAGTTGCCTTTTGCACATGGCCCTTAAAAGCTGCCTGATAAACTCTTTTTTTTTAAAATTGTTCCCCGGGCGTTGTGGGCAGGTGATTGGGGGGAAACAAGCCCCGGACATTCCTGCCTGTCCCCCCGAATTCCCCATATCGTCGGGTTCCATGTACTGTGTCCGGGAGAGACGATTTTTTTAACGTAAGTGAGCCCAAGGGGACCACACAGAGCTCGGGCCGTTTTGGTGCGGCAGGGGGGGGACTGTCGGGTCCCGGGGGCGTTTAGGAGGGGGGGGGGGCGCCTGTCACACACCCCTGATTGTCGGGACCCCTGTGCTGCACCCGCGCTGAGCACGGGGTCCCGGCACGTCGGAAGTTCAGCACCCGGGACTGAGAGAGGGGCCCCCCCCCCTGCGGGCCCCCCCGGGCCATCCCTGCTGCACTGCATTCCTTAGGTTTCAGCGCGCTCCAGCAGGTGCCCAAAATTTCTGGGAGGCTAAAGTGAGTGAGTAGCCCACTGTAGAGCCAGGGGCTAGATGGTATTATAATGAAACAACTAAATTTAAAAATGTACTAATTTTGTCTCTGTATACAGTACATGTTGGTACAAGTTCTGTTACATGTGTATCATGTTGCATGGTAAGTGTCTCTTATACATGGATATACTGTGTATTGTGTATAATGTTGTACACTCCCGCCATTTATTATACACCTGCCCAATGCCGTTAAAACTTTTTTTCTAATCAGCAATCAATGGCGGAAAACTCAGTGTTTAGGCATGTAGACTGGTCAGAAAAACCCCCTGCATTCAAACGAGCACATTTGGGGAGAAAGTTGTTTTGAGTCCCTTTTTGAACGGGGCATGGTTTTGGTGCCAGGGGCTGGTCTGAGTATTTCAGAAACTGCGTTTTCCCTGGGTTTTCACGCACAACCATCTTAGGGTTTACAGAGAAGGTCCGAAAAAAAAAAAAAACATCAGTGAGCGGCAGCCCTGTGGGCGGAAATCCCTTGTTGATCCCAGGGTCAAAGGAGAATGGCAGACGGGTTTAGCTGAAAAAAAGGCAACAGTGACTCAAATACCCCCCCCTTTAAACCAAGGTGGGCAAAGAGCACTCTGAACGACGTAGGCGAACTTTGGGCAGAGGGGTACGCAGCAGAAGACCACCCGGGTGCCACCCCCTTTCAGCTAAAAACAGGAAAACGGGGGCTCCATTTGCCCAAGTACGAAATTGGACAGTAGAAATTGGAAAAACGTTGCCTGGGTCGATGAGTCTCGATTTCTGCTGCCTTGGATGGTAGGGGGCAGAATTTGGCGTAACAACATGAAAGATGGATCCACCTGCCTTTTTCAACGGGTTTAGGTGGGGGTGGGGGGTCTGGTGTGGGGAATATTTTTTTGGCACTTTTGGGTCCCTTGGTACCCAAATTTAGCATTTTTGCAAAAACCCTTTTGGAATCTTGCCACGAAGAATTGAGGGAGTTCTGAAGGCAAAAAGGGGGGCCCAAACCTTTTTTGCATGGGGGTACCTAATAAAATGGCGGTGAGTGTATGTCTCTGTATAGTGTCGTAACATGAAACTGTATACGTGTTTATGGTGTATACATGTGTGCATAATTTGGGGGTACAGTGGCAAAGTCCTGTTTACATGTGGTGTTACAATGTTATCTTTGTATAAGTGTATACGTGTTTGTATATGTAGTGTTACATTAAATATGTATGTACTCTATAGAACACATATCCACAAATCGCCCCCCTTCTTGTAAATAACTAATCTTGCCTGTTTTGGGGCCCTTAAGGCCGGGCCCCCCGGCAGTGGGCAAATACCGGGCGGTTTGCCGGCCGGATTTTTCCTGTTTTGCAGCCGTCCCCAGGCCGCGGGGGGGACGGTTTCTCCGCGATGAGCAGAGAAAAAAAAAAACCTCCCCCCTCCCATTGAACAGCACATCTTCCGTCCGGAAACCGGACGGAATTGCTCATGTTCTGTGTTTTTCCCCCGACCCCTGGCGACAAAACGCCCGGTGGAAAACCCGTGCATGGGGACAGTGGGGGCTGCTGCAGGGGTTTTTCCCTAGAGCAAATTGTGCTCTTTTCGGCCGGGTTTTTAGGCGGGCTGAAAAAACCCCAAACGGCAGAAAACCCTTTTCATGGGGGAAAGGCCTAGACTTGTAAACTACAGCCGATTATGAATTCTGTTTTTAATAGAATTTTTATACCATAAATTTTTCAGGGGTTTCCTCTGTTTTTTTGTGCTGAACCGACTAACGGTTTGTTTTACATGGCGTAATTTGGGGGGCATTTCCCCCATGTATTTGCTCTTTAATATACCAAACATGTGCGCTCAATTACGGGAATTTATAGCTCTCATGAGAGCTATGAATTAGTCTGTCTCCCCCAGCGTACAATCGATCGTTGTTTAAAAAGCGTATAGGGCCCGTACCTGTGCGACTGTATACATAAACTGTTGGAATACGGTTCTCCAGGTGTAATTTCAGCCGCTACAGCCCCCCTCCCCTCCATTTCACTTTTTTCCCCCCGGGACGTCACTTATTTTTACAGGTTCTGTGTGCCCGGGGAAAAAGCAGCAATCATAGCCTCGCTGCTATGATTTTACCGTATTTTTGGGCATATTTTGGGCAAATTACGCCAGTTATGCCCCCAAATTGATCGTATGTTCCCCCCCGAATGTCGGTCCGTATTTCGCTTTAATACACCCACGTACGGCCCACATTTGGTAATTCATAGGGTACTGATTGTAGGATTACCTGTTTGGGGTAATAAATAAAATTTAGAGCTTCGGGGAGCACTGGCCCCCTGTTTTTTCGTCTTAAAAAATCTTGTTGAGTTTACAATGGGGGTGAAAAAAGGGCCCTTGAGCCCCCCTACTGAGCAAAACTTAAAAAAGGGGCCCGGGCCCCGGATTTTTTTGGGGGGGGGGCCCTAGCAACCCCCTGGTTTACCCTGTATGCCTTTGCAACAGCACGTAAACTGCCTGTATAAATGTTTTCTCTAATGTGTTTCAAACATGTTGCCTTTGCACTGGCAATAAAACTGCCTGTAAAATTATTTTTTAAAGTTTCACCATGTTCCCCTTTGAAATGGAACATAAAAACTGCCGTATAACTCTTTTCTCTAAGTGTTTACCCCAAAGCCCTTTTCCCCACGGCACATAAAAGTGCCTGTTAAAATGTTTTCTCTAATGTGTTTACCATTAGCCTTTGGGACATGGCAATAAAAAATGCCTGTATAACCCTTTCTTTTTAAAGTGTTTCTAAAAAGGCCCCTACATATTATGTTATGGAGATAAGCCGTATAATCCAAGATGGGCCTCCTTCCAGGCTCCCCAGGTTCAAATTCCTGAGCAAAAGGGAGTTACCCCAAAAAAGGTTTAAACCCAATCAATTTTGGCCCACTCTCCCCATGTGATGCTTTCTTCTTTCTAACTAAAAAAGTAAAAAAACCCTGCCATTTTGAGATTAAAGACAAAAGTGTTTTAAAACCCCCAAGAGCAGGTGTATTTTCTTTGCGGGTGCCCTTTTTTCTCCAGGATATTTTGGGAGACCCACTGGATTTAGAGCCTTTTTGGGTTCCATCCTATAAATCCTTCGGCAAGCCACATGGATGGGATAGGGAACCAGTGGCGTAGCCCCGAACTCCACCCCCTGCCCCCCAAATATGGAGTAGTTTTCCCCAATTTATTTTTGAATTCCCCATGTACAGATTGTGGATAAAGGTTAGTCCCTCAACAATGGGTTAAACTTTGATCTCGCATTCTTGCTTATGTTGAAAAATTGAAGTGAAATTTTCCCGTTTACGTTGTAAGAGCTAAGTGTTGGGCACAGAGGTTGTACCCCTCACATTTACACAATGCTGACATTGGCTACCTTGAGGTCCTCAATGTGTGAAGCTTGCAAACTCCTTGAACCTCTTCCTTTTTTTCCCGACCCTGGGATCCCCAGCAGACAATGGTTTTTTTTCCAAAATCATTTTAAGATCCAGCACAAAAGTAATGTTGTTTTTGCCCCAAACCCTTTCCGGGGCACCAAGGAACTTGGGAAAACCACCCCTCTCGCCAAACCCCTGCCATGACATTGTACCCCCTAAGTACAGACTGAGGCCCCCAAATCATTTTTTTGGTCAAAACTATGGCCCCACGTTTAAAAACCAATTTAAAATCAAGTGACCTAATTTTTTATTAATCCCCTTAAGGGGGTTTTTGCTTTAACATGGGGGGACCTAAATAAGACTTTTACAAATATATTTCTTTGCATTTTTTTTTTTTTGTTTTAGGGCTACAAGTGATTTTTTTTTACCTTTTGAGGACTCTCAGGGTTTTTTTTTTACTGACCCGTTTGCTTTTCTCCCCGCTTTTTGTTTAAATTTTGCAGGAAGGGGGATCATCACACGAACTGCCGGGACCCCAGAGCCTTTGTGTTATTGATCTTTCAGAAAAAGACCTAATTATACGTTTTCTTTACTTGAAAATTCTTGGCCTCATCTAATTTGCAAAGTTTGAATACATGGAGCAAATTCCCGTATTTTACCCAAAGCTTGACCAAGAAGGACAGGACGCAGAAAGAAAGGGTGCTAAGACTTTTTGAAACATGAATGAGAAACCCCTTTAAATCTCAGCTTGGAAAGAGCCATTACCAAAACTCTGGTTTCTTTCCAAAATAGATGTGGCTTCCCGAATTTGCCAAGCGGGGCTCCTACTGTTCATGGGAAAAGAGTAATAAATTCCAAAAACAAACCCTTTTGGGTACTTTTTTAAACGGGAATGTTAAGAGTCCTTTCAAATGCAGTTGGTTCCCACACATCTCGCTCAGGGACGCACTGGGGGCCACAGGTATGAGAGCTGTCAAGGTGGAAAACTCTTTCCTTACCATTGCAACCAGTCAGAGCTCATTCATTCCAAGCCCCCAGAGAACCTGCTAGTCGAGAGGAGAGATATCAGGAGGTGTAAACCAAAGGCTGCATGATGTCCCTGATCTCCTGGGGGTGTAAAAGTTACCTATGAACTCTGCCATTTCAAGATGATATTTGACCACCGGGATCACTTCCTGCAATGTTGGGACGGTTGGTTCCAACCATTTGGCCAGGAGGCTTCTTTTAGCGGCTAATAAAGATATATGCAGAATGGAGTGGTTCCTACAATGCTGTGGTGCATCATTGGCGTATCATGTAGTTTAATTTTTCAATAAAATACCCTGGTTTTACGAAGTTACCTGCGCTGGGACGTACTTTTTCTGATTGGCCATGTAATCTAGTTACTTTCAATGCGGTTCAGGGCTAGAATCGAAAACACAACAAAAAAAACCGCACGGTGGGAACAAGACCTTAGAATACGGAGCCGTCGCTGCTCTGATACATTGAGTTATCATTGCTACAATCAACAAATACACCGCGAGGATTGGACTGGACAGAGCGGCTGCAGACTGCACGTGTCATAAGGGCCATTGCATAGGATCGGCATTAGAGTTTGTTTTCTGACACTTTTCGGGGTGGATCTGGTTTTATCTGAGTGTCCTCAGCACGTCCTATCATTGACATGTCAGTTCTTTGAGGTGTTTTATGGGCTGACAGTACTAAAGTGCAGGCGGCAGATATCCACTTTGGGCAGTCAGCGTTATTCCCTTGAAAGAGTGAAATTTCTGACAAATAAAGCATCAGAAAAACGTTGTGTGAACTTTCCCTTAAAATAAAGGATTCTGGGAAAGGAGCTGGGAAGCTCACTGCGCCCTCTATAGGTTGTAACAAATCCTAAATTTTTACTTCTGATTCACTGAATCTTTGAGAAGCAAAAAGGAATATTAGTCAAGCCAATATCGCTCATCTACATACGACCGTTTCGGGGTTTTGCCCCTCATCAGTGTAGAGCAGAGCGATATTGGCTTGACTGGTGGGAGGCAATGAGTGGGTATGAGAAGGGGAACATCTCTCCTTTTGGAGAGCACCAGTTAAGGTGTGTAGTGTTTTGATTCCCTTTTTTAGCCCACTACTAAGCATCTGCATATCACAATGCATTATGGGAAAGGAGCTCTGCTCTACACTGATGAGGGGCAAAACCCCGAAACGTTGTATGTGGATGAGCGATATTGGCTTGACTAATATTCCTTTTTGTTCTTTAAAGATTCAGTGAATCAGAAGTAAAATTTAGGATTTGTTACAACCAAAAAGAGGGCGCTGTGGGCTTTCCAGCTCCTTTCCCAGAATGCCTTGTGATATGCAGATGCTTAGTAGTGGGCTAAAAGGCACTCAAAACACTACACACTTTAACTGGTGCCCTCCATAAGAGAGATGTTCCCCTTCTCTCAGCCTTAAAATAAAGAACAGTCTCGCCCCCCCCCCCCACCCCCGACCTAGGTGCTTGTTTGATACATTTCATTACTGTTGCTACTATCCACATATCAGACAGATACAGTAATAGGGCAGTGATTACCCAGGAAACATATAAGGCACACGTCCGTGCTTTATGGCCTCTTTCCTGGGGTACACACAGTTGCGGCCATCCAGGAGGCCTGGCGCCTTATGAACCCGCTTTAAGGGACGCTCTATGGATCTCCAGGAACCGCCTTACCCTGCACAGAGAGAAGATTGTCGGCGGCTGATTCACAGCCAGCTCAGAGACTACTACATCCTGGGTGATCTGCAGGGAGACGACGATCTTTAATGCTTATTTGCTTAATAATTGTCCTTTCCCATAATCCTCTTCCCTCTCGTGTCTAATGTGCATATCATTTAATAAAGCTTCGGGCCTTTGTGTATTCCCGCCCTCCCTCCCGCATATCCGCCTCCCATTTCCCCACTAACCTTTTCCCACACAGGTCTAAAGCCAGTTACAGTACTTAAACGTTTTACAGTAGAAATATGTTCATAGATAATAGTGTACTATTGCATGCTGGTACTAATATAGATTTTAGATTACAGGGATTTACATAAGTCCCTAGTGGTAGGATATGGATTGATTGAATTGACTGTATGAATGCTTTATTGTGTGAATGTAATTTATTCCCGAGCTGCTTCTCGGATGTGTGTATGTATTTGACGATTTGGTTGCAAATAAACTTTATTCAATCAAAAAAATATGGCAGTGATTACAATGTTCATTACAAGTTATGTATTACAAATCTTTCCTAGGGCAGTAGCTGCTATCTGAGCCCAGGTTACCCCCAGTATGAAAATAACACGTCCCGTCCTATGTGAGCACTGCCGGGTACTATAGGGAGTTTGCACCTAACTATGATGCTATAGCAGGACCATGGACTGCAATGACCGAGGAGAAGCTGCTGCAGATGTGGACCGCTCACCGTGAGCTCCTGCTGAAGCTGCCTTTGCCAGTTCTCTAGCTTTACGAGCCCCGGATGTCACAGAAGCTTTGTGGTGTGGACGGATGCCAGAGCCTATGATCTGGGTGGGGTTCTCAGAAAGGTGAGTACACAAGGGAAGGAACATGGGGTTCGAATATCTAAGCAAGAGGCTTCTGCCAAGGGGGTGACATCCACCTCCATAGAGATTGGCTATTTCACTACTGCAGAGGTGATTGACCACAACACTCTTAGCTGGTGATACAGGGTGGGCAGAAATATTGAAAACCACTGTGGTGGAGCCTCGTGTTGGATTAATATGTCCTTAGTATCCAGCATCAGAAGGGTGAGGACCATGATCATGCCAATGGGTTGTCCCCCCAATGCGTGAGGACCATGATCATGCCAATGGGTTGTCCACATAATGCGTGAGGACCATGATCATGCCAATGGGTTGTCCACACAATGCGTGAGGACCATGATCATGCCAATAGGTTGTCTCATCAATGCGTGAGGATCATGATCATGCCAATAGGTTGTCTCCTCAATGCATGAGGGCCATGATCATGCCAATGGGTTGTTCCCCCGATGCGTGAGGAACATGATCATGCCAATGGGTTGTTCCCCCAATGCGTGAGGAACATGATCATGCCAATAGATTGTCACCCCAATGCGTGAGGACCATGATCTGCCAATGGGTTGTCCTCCCAATGCGTGAGGACCATGATCATGCCAATAGGTTGTTTTCTCAATGCGTGAGGACCATGATCATGGCAGTGGGTTGTCCCCCCAATGCATGAGGACCATGATCATGCCAATAGGTTGTCTCTTCAATGCGGGACTGCAAAGATGGGCTTCTGATAATAATTATTTATCAATCTCTCATGCCCTATCTAAAAGGGGAAGGTGTTATGAGTTAATCTAGAGTGAATCAAACTCCCTATCAAGGTTCCATGGACAGCTTTGAGTTGATAACCATCAGTCCTGTTATATGGACATAACTGCATCAGACTGGAGACAAAGAGACCAAATGTTCTCCCTGGATGCTTTCCAGATAGCAAACATTGCTAAAGGGTGGAAAAGGTGAATGCAGGGGGGGGTAACTTTAAAGATCACCTTCAGAGAAACCTCATGAAGTAACAGGAGACTAAAATACAAACACTTTCTCAAATAAGCTTCATTAGGAAAATCAAAGCATATCCCCTGTAATTTAGTTTTTAAAAAAGTGTTGGCCCTTTAAGACAGCTCTGAAGTTGGCCCAAGTCAGCACATGAACACTTGATGGATCACTGTGTTGACAGTTGTACTGCTTCTGCGCTGGGAGAGTCCACTGTGCAGGGTGGAGCCTTTAAGTCTTCATGTGCACACCAGCAGCAGTGTATATAGATACCTGTGCTCTATGGAGAAGGCTGAAGCAACAAGTAAAGTCTGTCACACTATGTCCTCAGTGTGCTGTGCCTGCAGTGTATGTAGTGAGAGACCCAGGTCTCCCTGTACAAGCAGATATACCCTCAGATCCAACTGCACAATTGGTATCTTCCACACAATGCTAAGGATATCCTGAGTTACAAAGTGAAAGTAAAACCTGGCCCCCTGTAATACTGAGGGAAATTCTCTGCATTGCTAAAGACATGTATTGGAAAAAAGTCTTATAATTTCATCTACTATCAATTTTTGTGTGTTTGTGTGGAGGTGATAGGTACTCTTTAAGGGGATACAGACATAGCAGTCGCTATCAGGCCCTGGAACCTGAGGAAGCCTAAAAGCCGCCCTGCCACATAGGAAAACACCAGTATTATTATTGACACACAGTAGGTTGGGACCCTTTTCTAAATCTAGCATTGGAGCCCAGGGGATTTAAGTTTTACTTCTGGGTGAATGATTCCGATGCTAGATGTGTGGACTCCAGAGCCTACACTAGATGTCTAAATAGCAGGACTCATCAAGAAAGTACAAAGGAGAATGTAAAACTTCAAAGACATTCTTATCATAATCCATCTTCTCAATAACCCCGCTATGTATTTATAATAAGGGAACCCAGACGCGTCTCTTGTATCAAATGCTAGGATTGGCAGAAAAACACAGAATTTAATATTGGCTCAAATTATAGATTTTTCATATCAATGTTCTGTCCTTGTTTTGGAGAATATTTGCTTTGGAACTTGCAGGTCATATTATCTACCTATAGATTCCTATGAGAAGATGATAGAAACTAGAATTATATCCTGCTAGCTCCCTCTGTATATGATTAACCATTCACGAGGAGAAAGCTAAAGGTCTTCAGGTCTACATGAAAAAAAAAATGGCGATGCATCTAACATTGTAGTTGTCCGCTTTAGTTGTCCTCCTTGATGGGATCTCTGACTATTATAATTAGATAGTGATCTGTAATTCTTTATTTTTTTCCTTTTTATTGCACACCAGGTTTCAAAATAGCAGAAGAATGTAAAACGTTAAAGCCACATCTGTCATAATCCATCAATAACGCCACTAAGTATTTATGATGAGGGAACCCAGACGCGTCTCTTGTATCAAATGCTGGAATTTGCAGGAAAACACAGAATTGAATATTGGCTCAAATTATAGATTTCATATCAATGTTCTGTCCCTGTTTTGGAGAATATTTGCTTTGGAACTTGCAGTTCATATTATCTACCTATAGATTCCTATGAGAAGATGATAGCAACTAGAATTATATCCTGCTAGCGTCTTCAGGTCTACATGAAAAAAACCAGATGCATCAAACATTGTAGTTGTCCGCTTTAGTTGTCCTCCTCGGCGGGATCTCTCACTATTATAATTAGATAAAGATCTGTAATTCTTAATTTTTTCCTTTTTATTGCTCACAAGCAAAATGGCAGAAGAATGTAAAACTTCAAAGCCACATCTATCATAATCCATCAATAACCCCGCTATGTACTTATGATGAGGGAAGCCGGACGCGTCTCTTGTATCAAATGCTGCGATTTGCAGCCTTAGAAAAACACAGGTGAATATTGGCTCAAATCATAGACATATTAATGTCTGGCATCTGCCTTAATAAATATTTACTCTGGATCTTACCCATCATATTATCTGCCTTTTATGAGAAGATGTTTCTTGCCAAGTTTTATTAATACAGATTCTGTATCCGGCTTTAAAGAAGGAAAGTCAATTAGGATATAAAAGAATTTTATTTAAAATAGGAATTAATTAAGCAATTATGATAAAATTATAGCATATGAGTAATCTAACAAACTGGTTACATGAAGTAGTGCCATAGTGCATACAGTTTTGCTAAATATTTAGTTACAAAGGTATTTAGATGAGTTACAAAGTTACTTTCATCATCCCCAGGAGCTTAGTCAACGAAGCAAATGGTGAAAGACAGAGAACTCCAGGAAGAACAACACCGGGTAGAGCATCCCCTACACACGAGTACAGAGCTTCTGCCTTCACCCAGTGCTTCACGACTTTATATATTACTTAAACAAAATGGCGGACACGACCTAAGTGCTGTGTAAGCTTGAAATGCACAGAAGCTATTTGTCTACCTTATCCTGTACCATGACGGGGCTAGCTCCAGAGTTTGAGATAAGGGGTCACATGTACGAACCTGTTTATGTCTAAAACTCCTTTTTTTGCCCATAGGTTACTATGGGCAAAAGAGTGCGTTTTAGACCTTAACAGGTTGATACATGTGGCTCAAGGTGTCCACATAGAGGTTTTTGCACCAAAATTTGTCTCAGTTATGGCATGAATTTGAACGACAGTTATGTGCCAAACTTTGATGCATTCTTGGTGCAGTTTTTCCGCATTCGAAAGTGTTACGTCTGATGCAGAATGCGACAAGTTTTGGCATACGACTATTCATACATATATAGAACAGGGCTTTGACAGTTTTTTGGCTCAAAGTATGGCAGAAAACTGCTGCAGCCCCCTTCATACATGTTGCCCTATGTATTTATGATGAGGAAAACCAGACAAGATGATAGCAAGCTTCATTAGATCATCCAAAAACATACATTAAATGAAGATAAGTGTGCAAGCTTGTATAATCATAGCTTAAGATACAAAATGGAGACTATGACATACCTCAAGTAGTCACATAGCTTGAGATACAAAATGGAGACTATGATATACAGTACAGACCAAAAGTTTGGACACACCTTCTCGTTCCAAGAGTTTTCTGTATTTTCATGACTACTTTCGTGACACTGGTCTAATGTCCATTCCTTGTGTTCTTTAGCCCAAACAAGTCTCTTCTGCTTGTTGTCTGTCCTTAGCAGGGGTTTCCTAGATGTTTTTGGGCTAAAGAACACAAGGAATGGACATTAGACCAGTGTCACGAAAGTAGTCATGAAAATACAGAAAACTCTTGGAACGAGAAGGTGTGTCCAAACTTTTGGTCTGTACTGTACCTCAAATAGCCATTATAGCTTAAGATACAAAATGGAGACTATGATATACCTCAAATAGTCATTCATTTTGCTAACACTACAAGAAATGAGTAGAGCAAACTAGAATTATATCCTGCTAGCGTCCTCTGCATATAATGAGCCTTGAGGAGAAGGAGGGGAAGCTAAAGAGTCTTCAGGTCTTTATGAAGCTTGGAGTAGCAGGTACATGGGTCAGAAACTAGAGAAGGATCTGACATTATAGTTGTTTGCTCTAGTTGTCTTCCTCGGCAGGAGCCATCTTTGTCATAGTCCATGTTCTTAATAACTCCACTGGGCGACATGTATGAACCTATCACCGACTCGCCAGTTCTACATATGTTTTTAATATTGTACAATCTGACAGTATGTATGAAAGAGTGCTATGCACCACACATTAGTACATAGGGTGTCTTGCACCAAAATCTGTCTCAGGGATGGTATGAATTTGAACGACAGTTATGTGCCAAACTTTGACGCATTCTTGGTGCATTTTTGCCAAATTCAAAAGTGTTACGTCTGGTGCAGAATGTGCCAAGTTTTGGCAGATGACTATTTATACATATATAGAACAGGGCTTTGACGGTTTTTTGACTCAAAAAATGCCAGAAAACTGCCGCAGCCCCGTTCATACATGTCGCCCAATGTATTTATGATGAGGGAACCCAGAAGCGTCTCTTGTATCAAACGCTGGGATTTGCAGCCTCAGAAAAACACAGAATTGACTATTGGTTTAAATTGCAGATCTGTCAGATTAATGCTTGGTCTCTGGGTTTGGGGGAATACATGTTCTATAGTTTGCCATCATTCTCTGTGCATAATTAGACAACCTTGAGCAGGAGAAGGAGATGCTGAAGGGTCTGCTGGTCTACAGGTACATGGGTCAGAAACCGGAGATGCAGTGAACATTGTAGTTGTTCGGTTTAGTTGTTTCGATCTGATATAATTAGTAAGAGATCTGTTATTCTTTATTTCTAGAACTGTTTGTCTTTATGTTGTTGCTATTACGTCGCTTTATAACATTTTTAAACAATGTGTTTTAGTGAATTGATCATTTTGTTTCTTGTTGCTCCAAACTGGTTCACATTTGCCTCATGGGTTTTGAGTAGACGAGCTGTAAACAGACCCATTTAATAAGAGACCTGAACGGCTCCTCACAAACCCCAATGACTACAATGGAACCTTCGATGCAAAAGTGAAACCTTACCCCGAACCCTAAAGAAGAAACCTACACTTGACTGTGTTAAAGGGGTTTTGCCACCATTGACTTTGATGGCATATGGTTAGCATCTTCCATCATTGTCTAATAGGTGCAGGTCCCAACTCTGGGAACGGGCCTCCGAATATCTCCGTCCAGATTGGAGAGTTGGTCGCGCATGTGCACGACTCTCCATTCTGTGCTATGGGAGTTGCGAGCAGAGACAAACGCACCACTTAGCTGTACTCGGAAATCCCATAGAATAGAATGGAGAGTGACTGCGCAAGTGCGGCCAGCTCTCCAGCCGGTGCTGCTAGTGTCGGACATGTTCCCCCCTCATGGCAAAACCCCTTTAGCCTTTTAAATGCCAGTGTGCCAGACACTAACCTGTTTGATGCTGAAGAGCACAGTGTGTGGAGTATGTGCTATAGAGCATCAGCTGTAATGATAAGTAGTCACAGTGAGCGGTGTTCTGCAGATGTGTGCACTGGTTTTGGGGTGCTCGTAACTAGGGTGCATAAGGTAAGAGTGAATGTTGGAAGCTGATGGACCTTTCACAGTGGCATCTGGGTCACATGTTCACTTAGTGTCTGTCCTGACAGATCTGTATAATACAGATCCCCCAGCCCTTCATGACATCTCTATGTCCTTATAGAAGATACGGAGAGGAGCTCTTCAGGTGGGACAACTCCTTCAATATGACGAGTTAGTGGAGGAAACTTCTCGGATACTAATGCTTCCATCCTCATCATCACCAAAGATACACAACTGCGTGCTCCTGAGGACTCTGTCGCTTCCTCGCAATCCAGCAGAACTGGTTATACTGCTCTGCACAGAGCTGCCGGATGGAGAAGAGGAAGAAAGCTGATTGTTCTATTAATAAAAGATAGAAAATACAAGAGTCTAGCAGTGGAGCACGTGGAAAAGAGGTGGCCTCAAGTAAAACCACACAGGCCCCGCATTATTTGGCCAGAATAGAAGGGTTTGGGATGTGTTTACCCTACAAATCTTCTCCAGTCTAATTCCTTAGTCCCCTAGATGTGGATAATACAGTTCTTGTATGGAGAGGGGAGTCCTCACCATAGAGGGTCCATGATTCCTGTTAAAGACCCCATATTAGTAGCCTGCTCTGCCTCTATGGAATATGTTTCAAACTCAAGACCTCAGGGACTAACCCAACCTCTATGGGAGCTTAGACACAGAGAGCAGGGATGGATGAGGTGAGGACCGGCTCTCCACTTTCTCAGGAGGACACAGCAAGTACTTGGGAGAGGTGGAGGTTCCAGCACAGGGAGCGGGCGTCTTCTTGGATTTGGAGCACCAGCACACATCTCCACAGCGCTCTGTTTAGTAACTTACAGATGGTGTCATAGATTTGGCACTCAAACTTAGGCACCTTAGCCAACCTCTAAAACCCTCCAATAGCCCTTCGAGGGCAACCATAGTGCTGATGTGACCCTTGGTAAAAATGAGCGACTCCTCTGTCCTATGGTAAAAGAGCAGACCAGGCCTCTAACCCTGGACAACTTTTAAAGTTAACGTATTTTGGTGCCATTCTTATCTTTGTCGTCATCATGGAGAGTTTGGTGTTTGCTTTTCCTCACATTTGTGGCTGTTTACAGTCAGATATTTCCGCGGCTCCATAGAAGCTTCTATTCACAGGTGATAATACTGAGGCCGGGGACCATTATCCAGAGGGAGAATGTCCTCACTGTAACGCCATTGTCTCTGGTTACCTGGCTCTTCAATGAGAAGCCGTCATGTATGACAAGTCTGGAGAATTGGGCAGGTGTTCCCGCTCCACATAATAATGTGACGTCCTGAGCAAATCCTCAGAAAAGCCTCGAAACCATCGGACTGTAAAGAGCGGCCGCCGGCCATTGTCCTGTGAGGTGACCTGAAGGATGAAGCCATTGTCTGCTGGATAAACCGCTAATCCCTCAGCTTTGTGTTATAAGGTAATGGGGAGATCATGATGAAATAAAACTGGAACCTTTACTCCTCATATAATAACATGATGAATAATGGTGCCTGGAAACTGCTGCAGGACATCAGGTCCATTACTACAGTCACATGATCAGAGCTACAGCCCATGAGGACCCCCACCCCGAAGACAGAAGAAATGGCCCCCATCATGAAGGTTCAGCCTGAAAAGAGATGATGATACAACTTTCTTAGACATAGCCTTCACCAACCATCACTCAAGAACAACCATTGACTGACTACCAAATATGGACTACGACTGACCACCAATTCACTTACAGCCAATGACCCATTGCCTCATATCAACTCATCACCAGTCACTGACTTACCATCAACTAACTACTAAATATTGACCCATCACCAGCTACCTCCCACTATTGATCTACCACCAGCTACCTCCCACTATTGATCTACCACCAGCTACCTCCCACTATTGATCTACCACCAGCTACCTCCCACTATTGATCTACCACCAGCTACCTCCCACGATTGATCTACCACCAGCTACCTCCCACTATTGATCTACCACCAGCTACCTCCCACTATTGATCTACCACCAGCTACCTCCCAGTATTGATCTACCACCAGCTACCTCCCAGTATTGATCTACCACCAGCTACCTCCCAGTATTGGTCTACCACCAGCTACCTCCCACTATTGATCTACTACCAGCTACCTCCCACTATTGATCTACCACCAGCTACTTCCCACTATTGATCTACCACCAGCTACCTCCCACTATTGATCTACCACCAGCTACCTCCCAGTATTGATCTACCACCAGCTACCTCCCAGTATTGATCTACCACCAGCTACCTCCAACTATTGATCTACCACCAGCTACCTCCCAGTATTGATCTACCACCAGCTACCTCCCACTATTGATCTACCACCAGCTACCTCCCAGTATTGATCTACCACCAGCTACCTCCCACTATTGATCTACCACCAGCTACCTCCCACTATTGATCTACCACCAGCTACCTCCCAGTATTGATCTACCACCAGCTACCTCCCACTATTGATCTACCACCAGCTACCTCCCACTATTGATCTACCACCAGCTACCTCCCACTATTGATCTACCACCAGCTACCTCCCAGTATTGATCTACCACCAGCTACCTCCCACTATTGATCTACCACCAGCTACCTCCCAGTATTGATCTACCACCAGCTACCTCCCAGTATTGATCTACCACCAGCTACCTCCCACTATTGATCTACCACCAGCTACCTCCCACTATTGATCTACCACCAGCTACCTCCCACTATTGATCTACCACCAGCTACCTCCCACTATTGATCTACCACCAGCTACCTCCCACTATTGATCTACCACCAGCTACCTCCCACTATTGATCTCAGCTACCCCTATTGATCTACCACCAGCTACCTCCCACTATTGATCTACCACCAGCTACCTCCCACTATTGTTATACCACCAGCTACCTCCCAGTATTGATCTACCACCAGCTACCTCCCACTATTGATCTACCACCAGCTACCTCCCAGTATTGATCTACCACCAGCTACCTCCCAGTATTGATCTACCACCAGCTACCTCCCAGTATTGATCTACCACCAGCTACCTCCCACTATTGATCTACCACCAGCTACCTCCCACTATTGATCTACCACCAGCTACCTCCCAGTATTGATCTACCACCAGCTACCTCCCACTATTGATCTACCACCAGCTACCTCCCAGTATTGATCTACCACCAGCTACCTCCCAGTATTGATCTACCACCAGCTACCTCCCACTAGTGATCTACCACCAGCTACTTTCCACTATTGATCTACCACCAGCTACCTCCCACTAGTGATCTACCACCAGCTACTTCCCACTATTGATCTACCACCAGCCACCTCCCACTATTGATCTACCACCAGCTACCTCCCACTATTGATCTACCACCAGCTACCTCCCACCATTGACCACCACCATCTATTGACTAACAACATATCATCGACTCACCACTAATAATCAATTCACCATCATCCAATGACAATACCAAATATCTACCCACAACTAGTGATTGACTCACCACCTCCCATCAACTTACTACTAGTCAATCAGTCAACAGCAATTACTAACTTACAATGAATCATGGACGGTCTGCCATTGGCTCACCAGCAACCATCAATTTTCTAACCTCCATCAACTCTCCACCAACCATCAATTTGCCACCAGCTGTCAACTTACCAACAGCTATAGACCCCTAAAAAGCCATCAACCCACCACCTATTACTAAATCACTGTCACCCAAGAGAAACGATCCAATTGCAATCAATCATCAACTTATCACCAACCACTATCAACTGACCACCATCCATCATCTCACCAGAAATAAATCTCCTGAAGACCAGAATTCTGAATCAAAATTTTTAGGTGAATGCTACCCGCCCCCCTCATCTCTCAAGAATATTGACTTCCGACCCATGTTACGTTTATTAACAGAAAATCAGATCCATTCATTGCAATTCTCCACTATTAAGAAGGTGAAGCCCAATGACTGGACCATGACCTGGATGTATCCCTAGAACCCACAGACATAAACCAGACTGGTTCATTGCTTGGAGTCAGGACAGGAGTGGTAGATGAGAGGAGCAGCAGATAAGAGGAGGAGAGGAGTGGTGGAGGAAAGGAATGGTGGAGGACAGGAGAGGCGGATTAGAGGAGGAATGGAGTGGTCGAGGAGAGGAGTTGTGGATGAGAGGAGGAAGGGATGTGTGGAGGAGAGGAGTTAAGGATGAGAGGAGGAAAGGAGTGGTGGAGGAGAGGAGTTAAGGATAAGAGGAGGAGAGGAGTGGTTGAGGAGAGGAGTGATGGAGAACAGGGGTGGTGAAGGAAAGGAATGGTGGATGAGAGGAGGA
This sequence comes from Phyllomedusa bahiana, assembly GCA_025379985.1. Lineage (NCBI taxonomy): Eukaryota > Metazoa > Chordata > Amphibia > Anura > Hylidae > Phyllomedusa > Phyllomedusa bahiana. The sequence goes on along the minus strand of JAODAL010060146.1, from coordinate 1,489 downwards.
GATGAGTGATGGAAGAGAGGAGTGAAGGTAAGGAGTGTTGAAAGAGAGGAGAAGAGGCGTGCTGGAAGAGAGAAGTGGAAGGGAGGAGCCTAGAGATGGAGGAGAGGGGTGATGGAGGAAAGAAGTGGAGAGGAGGAGTGGAATGGTGGAGGAGAGGATATGTGGAGGTGAGTAGTGGAGGGAAGGAGTGGAGTGGTAGAGGAAAGGAGTGGTGGAGGAGAGAAATAGAGGAGATAAGTGATGGAGGTGAGGAGTGGTGGAGGAGAGAAGTGGAGTAGAGAAGTAGAGTCATGAAGGTGAGGATGTGTAGAGGAGGAAAAGGATGGGAGTTGGAGTAGGAGGGTGGTGTGGAGGAGGAAATGAGGTAAATTAGGAGCGGTGGAGGAGAGATGAGGAGGGGTGGAGTAGAGGTGGAGAGTAGTGGTGAAGGAGAAGAGGAGAGGAGTGTTGGAAGAAAGGAGTGGTGGAATAGAGAAATAGAGTGATGGAGGAGAAAAGTAGAGGGGAGGAGTGGAGTGGTGGAGGAGAGTAGAGCAGTAGTGAAGGGGAGAAGAGGAGTGGTGGAGGAGAGAAAGAGAGTTGTGATAGAGGAGAGAAGTTGAGGAGAAAAATGAAAGGGAGAAAGATAGGAGTGGTGGAGGGGAGGAGTAGAATGGTGGAGGTGAGGGGAGGAGTGGTGGAGGATAGAAGTTGTGGAGGAGAGGAGTGATGAAGGAGAGGAGTGGTGGAAGGAAGGATATGAGTGGTGGATGAGATAAGTGGAGGGGGTGCGGTGAAATAGAGGTTGAGCGTAGTGGTGGAGGAAAGAAGTGGTGAAGGAGAAGAGGAGAGGAGTGTTGGAAGAAAGGATTGGTGGAGAAGAGAAATGGAAGGGAGAAATTGAGTAGTGGAGGAGAGAAGTAGAAGGGGGAGTGGAGTGGTGGAGGATAGTAGAGGAGTGGTGAAGGGGAGGAGAGGAGTGGTGGAGGAGAGAAGGAGAGTTGTGATAGAGGAGAGAAGTTGAGGAGAGAAGTGGAAGGGAGGATGGTGGGGGAGAGGATTGGTGGAGGACAGAAGTGGAGGGGAGATGTGGAATAATGGAGGGGAGGAGTGGTGGAGGAGAGAAATAGAATAGTGGAGGGGAGGAGAAAAAAAGAGTGGTGGAAGACAGGGAGGAGTCTGGGAGGAAAGGAGGAGAGTAGTGGTGGAGGGGTGAAGTGGAAGGGAAAAGTGGAGTGATGGAGGAGAGGAGTGGTGGAGAAGAGAGGTGGAGGGGAGGAGTGCAGTGGTGGAGGGGAGAATAGGAGTGGTGAAGGAGAGGATGAGAATATTGGTGTAGGAGAGAAGTTTTGGAGGAGAAAAGTGGTGGAGGAGAGGCATTTTGGATTAGAGGAGTAGAGGAGTGGTTGGGTAGAGGTGAAGAGGAGTGGTGGAGGAGAGCAATGGAGGATGACAGCAGAAGAGAAGAAGAGGAAGAGAGGATTGGTGGAGGAGAGCGGGGAGGGTGGTG
>JAODAL010060145.1:0-21049 GCA_025379985.1 Phyllomedusa bahiana | reverse complement strand
CAAAACTAAGTTGCTCTACCCGTACCGTCACAAACCCCGATCCCTTTAAAACCCTGTAGACTACCTGATGCCTCTACCTGACCGGTCACTACACTGTGTCTCTCCCCTGTACCATCACTACACCGATGCCCTTACCCAGTACCAGTCACTGCACTGATGCCTCTGCCCTGTACCGTCACTACACTGAGCCCTCTACCTTCCCAGTCTACTGCCCCGATACCTCTACCTGTACAACTACACGATGCCTCTACCCTGTACACTAACATGATTGCCTCTACCCTGTAACCATTCACTACACTGATGCCTCTACCCTCTACCAGTCATCACTGATGCCTCTACCCTGTACACTACACCGATGCCTCTACCCTGTACCAGTCACTACACTGATGCCTCTACCCTGTACCAGTCAATAATGAAGATGATTCTTGGGATCTACCAGTGGAGTTCGTTCTTGGAGCCACCACTGGAAGAGATTGGTGGGGGCCACTCTTCACCTACTGTACACACTGCACAAGTCTTTAGCTTTCTGCCTCTCTTTTTCCCACAGGGTTTTCCTCTACTTCCTTGTCGGCGAGTCTGAGCAGTGGTGCATTATAAGAAATTGAAATATGTGTTTGTATGTAGACACAATGTCTGCTAAGCCTAGAATTTCCAGGAATATCAAATGAACAAAAAAAAAACTTGATTCACTAAATATTTTTCAACCAACTTTATAGCATATTCCTCTTTCCTGCCCATACACTGATACTGCTACATGTACTACCTGACGGGTTTACTTTAGTACTGTAATCTCCACAATATTGCAATGTATCTACAACCAGTAAATGCACCAGATTGTCCTGGACTGGTGCTGTCGGGAACAAAGGCCAGGTTCATCATGTGAACAGAAGGTAATTTTCTGTCTCAGGATGTGAACCAAATATTCTAGCCAAAGTTATACTGCCTTCCCTGTAGGAAACACAATTAGTCCTCACAATAACCAAACTCCAGAAGATATCTACTTGCAAACGTTATTGCTTGTGAGTTGTGTGAACACTAAAAATGCATCTAGGCAAAAAAAATAAAAAAATTCATTTGTGCAAATTTACGTAATGATGATATTCATAAAGGTTCATGCACAGCACTGTGTCATGGATCTGTGTTCTGCAGATACATATCTCTATGCCCATAGCCTTTTCTCTATGCTACTTCCATACGCAGGCTCATATTGGTCCATGGGGGTGTAGGAGAAAACACTGTGGGGCCCCCTAGACATGATTTGGAGCTGCTTTTCAGGGAGAAAGAGAAAGACGTGCAGAAAGCTAAAGTCATTAGCATTATGAGACGTAGCTGAAGGGTGGTCCCCAAAAATTGCTTCCACTGGTGGGATCCAAGAGTGAACTTCACTATTAGATCACAAAAATCAACTCCATTAGTGGGAGCCAAGAATTAACTCCACTGGTGGGCCGCAATAATCATCTCCACTGGTGGGCCACAATAATTCCCTCCACTGGTGAGCCTCAAGAATCAACTCCACTGGTGAGCCTCCAAGAACCAACTAAAAATAGTGAGCCACTAGAACCATTTCCAATAGTGGGCCCCTAGAACCAACCCTACTGATGGACTCCAGGAATCAATTTCTCTGGTTGGTCCCAAGAATTAACTCCACTAGTGGGCCCCCAAGAAACAACTCCACTGGTGGGACACTAGAAGAAATTCTAATAGTGGGCCCCTAGAACCAAGTCCACTGGTGGGCCCCAAGAATCAACTCCATTGATTTACAATGCCCCATTCTTACATGTTACCCTAACTTACTATTACCTCCTCGTTCTCACTGTAACATAACTTTCAGTGCAACATCCCAGCCTCATTTCTGGTCAATGGAACTAACATCGCAGTGATGTTGACCGAAAGTAAAGCCACAACAGGAGTGGTCAGGTGAAACAGGACTGGAAGCGAGGCTGCACTGGGAGTGAAGGAGTAACATCGCTGCATCGGGAGCAATAAGGGGACATTGGACTGAAAGTAAGGCTGTACTGGGAGTGATGAGGGGTCATCGGACTGGAAGTGAGGCCGTAGCGGAAGCGATCAGGTGATATACGACTAAAAGTGAGGCTGCACTGGGATTGATGGAGTAACATTGGACCAGAAGTGAGGCTGCACCAGAAGCAATGAGGTGACATTGGACTGGAAGTGAGGCTGCACTGGGATTGATGGAGTAATGTTGGACCGAAGTGAGACCGCACTGGGATTGGTCAGGTGACATAGGACTGGAAGTGAGGCTGCACTGGGAGTGGTGGAGTAACGTTGGACCAGAAGTGAGGCTGCACCAGAAGCAATGAGGTGACATTGGACTGGAAGTGAGGATGCACCAGAAGTGCTCAGGTGAAATAAGACTGGAAGAAGACTGCACCGGGATTGGTCAGGTGACATCAGACTGGAAGTGAGGCTACACTGCGAGTGGTGGAGTAACGTTGGACCAGAAGTGGTCAGGTAAAATAGGACTGGAACTGAGGCTGCACTAGAATTGATGGAGTAACCTCAGACCAGAAGTGAGGATGCACCAGAAGTGTTCAAGTGACATCGAACTAGAAGTGAGGCTGCACTGCAAGTGGTGGAGTAAGGTAGGACTAGAAGTGAGGACGCACCAGAAGTGGTCAGGTGAAATAGGGCTGGAAGTGAGGCTGCACCGGGATTGATGAAGTAACACTGGACAGGAAGTGAGGCTGCACTGGAAGCAATGAGGTGACATCAGACTGGAAGGCTGAGGCTGCACTGAGAATAATGGAGTTACATCGGACCAAAAGGAAGGTCATACGGGTATCGGGGAGTTGACACTGGACTGGAATTGAGTCTACACTGGGATTGATGGAGTAATGTCAGACCAAAAGTGAGGCCACACCAGAAGTGGTCAGGTGAAATTGGACTGGAAGTGAGGTTGTACTGAGAGTGGTTGAGTAATGTCAGACCAGAAGTGAGGCACCACCTGGGGCGGTCAGGTTACATCGAACTGGAAGTGATGGAGTAATGTTGGACTGGAAGTGAGGCCACACCAGTAGCATTGTGTGAATGGTATGTTTACCTTTAAAAAAAAGTAAAAAAATATTTATTACAACCTTAAGCCTAGATAAGGGTTAGGATTAGGGTTGATTTTTCTCCAAAATCTGTTTGGGGACTAGTTGAATATAATTGTTTGGATTTGGGTCTGAAGCACGACAAGTTTAAAGGGTCACTTAAATTGAATGTGTCATCAAAAATGACTTATTGTTTAACTCACATTTTTATGTTCAACACATTTTTTGGGAATTTGTTTTTTTTTTAATTTTCCATATCACTTTCAATATTTTTTTAATAATTCTTAAGTCCTGCAGTTTTCACTTTGGTCACTAAGCCTAATAATAGTCTGAAACTTCCTATTCTGTAGAGAAAGATTCTCATTTGTCTACTCATTATCAGCACAAAGAGGTTTAACTGAAAGAAGACACCAGTGTGAATAGATAACACAGGATCCACCTGTCACAAGAGGAGATAGTCACAGTTCACCCTTTCACCTCACTGCACAGTGACTTCTTCCCAGGTCACAGAGCATGACTAGTAAACTCTCCTATAGAAGTCAATGGGACTGAGTCACTCTTAAGTCTCCTATGTGCATGGAGCTATTGTAAAGCATCTCTCTGACTGCTGTTAAAGCAGTATAACAAGGCCTAGTGGCCAAACTGAAAGACTTAAGAATTGTTAAAAAAATATTGAAAGTGATATGAAAAATTAACAAAAACAACCAAAAATTCTTAAAAAAAAATAGGACTTAAACAATGACTCATTTTTTGATGACACATTGCCTTTAATAACTTTATGGGAAGACAGTTTATGCTGATAAAATACAGTAATGAACGATACACAATGCAGATACTGTCAATCAGGACACAGAAGAGTTAAGAGAGAAACCCTCCCCATGCGCAGATCTCTGCCATTACTTGATTCCGTGGATCAGCTCCATATTTCACTAACAAAATCTAAATGAGAACGTAATGACACATCGAAGTATCCCATTTGTTTCAGTATCATTGGATTGTTGCTCCCATAACGATTATACTGTTCACCATCATAAAGGCAATATGGCCTGACATAAATTGTTGACATTTTGCTGGTAAGTTCATTTGCTAACAAACAGCAACTGTTACCGTCCTGCGATAATGGTTTATACCTTCTGAATGCAAATTGAAATTGTTTATTGATTTACCCAATTGCTGGTAAAATGTCCAGGAAGTGTCCAATACCGGATGAATCAATGGGAAAGAAAAGGAAATTTTGAAATTTCTATAATCTTTTCTTCTTCAAAAATAAAGATTATTATTAGGGTTGCGCTTCGGATGTCAAGTTTGACCCGAATATACGCGTTTTAATTTGGGTCGACCTGAATCAAAAATCGCAGCAAAATTTCCCAAAACCGAAAATTGATGTTAAGCTTTTTTACCGATCTGTTTTATAATTTAGACGTTAACACTTCATTGGTCTAATGTCCATATGTAACTGTAGGTGACGATCACAGACAGATCACACAAGAAGTGAGACCCGGCATCGGAGGCACGTAAAAGAAACCCACTAAAAAACATACAAACCCTAAATTCAGCTTAAGGTTAAGATTAGGGCTAGGGATATGGTACTGCGTACCTTCGGCTAACCTCTTAACTGTGTATGAGGGGCCGCCGAGCAGACGAGATGGTCACTGCAACCTCGTGATCATCCTCTACTGTTGTATGGGGCCCCTGTAGCAGACGCCGTCCACTGCACCCTACGATGCTAAAAAACCCTACGAGCAGTATGGGAATCCCCGGAGCCAGACGGGATGTTACTCGAGCGACTAGCCTCTGTAACGTGCTACACTGTGGTATGGGGCCCTGGAGCAACAGTGCTCACTGCACATCTGGCTAACCCTACTCACCGTGTAAGGGGCCTCCAATAAGAAGGGTGATGTCACTGAGCTCCCCTCCTGCTAACCCTACTGTGTGATAGGTGTCCCTGGAGCAGACTGATGTCACTGCACCTCTCTAACTCTAACTGTTCATCTGGGCCAGAGCAAACAGATATCACTGGCACCTCTGGCGCTAAACCCTCAACAACTGTGTATGTGCCAGGAGCAGGACAGATATCACTTGCACCTTCTCTAACCCTACTGCTGTATGGGCCCTCGAGAGCAGGAGGATGTCACTGACTACTCATCTGCTAAACAAACTGTGTAAGCGGTGTGGCTCCCGAGCAGACTGATCTGTCACTCGCCGACTCTGATAACCCTACTGTGTATGGGGCCACGTGAGCAAACAGATAAACCACTGCACCTCTGTCTGCTAACCATACCATTGTATGGGGCCCCGGGAGCAGACGGATGTCACCAGCGCCTCGCAGCGCTCATGCTAACCCTATTCTGTATGGGGCCTCGGGAGCAGATGGATGCTCACTGCATGCCTCTGCTAAACCGCTACTGCATATGGGGCCACGGCCCAGAGCGAGACATATGTCCAGCTGCACCTCTGCTAACCCTACTGTGTATGGTGACCCCGGACAGACGGATCATGTTCATGTGCACCCTCTTCACTAACCCTACTTGCTGTAATCGGGGCGCGGCCTGGAGCAGACGGATATCACTAGCATGCCACGTGCTAAACCCTACTGTGTATGGGGCCCCGGGAGCCAGACACGATGTCACTGCACCTCCTGCTACACCTACTGTGTATGGGGCCCTGGAGCAGACGGATGTCAACCGCACCTCTGGCTACCCTACTGTGTGATGTGCCCTGCGTAGAGACAGACGAATGTCCACTTACACCACATCTGCTATCCCTAGCAGCTGTGTATGGGGCCCCGGAGCAGAACACAATTCCGGCGCAGCCTCCTGCTGAACCTACTGTGTAATGGGGCCCCGGAGCAGACAGATGTCACAGCAACCTCTGCTAACCCACTGTGTGATGGGGCCCGGGATCAGACGAATGTACTGCCCCTCATGCTAACCTACTGTTTATCTGGGGCCGCCGGAGCAGAACCGAATGGTCACTGCAGCACCTCTGCTAACCCTACACAGTGTATGGGCCGCGGAGCAGACGAAAGTCACCAAGCACCTCTGCTAACCCTATCTGTTATGTGGCCCCGGAGCAGGACGGATGTCACTCGCACGCTCGTGCAACCAAGCACCCAAGTCCGCATGCGGGCAGAACAAGGCTTCATTCTTCGACAGCAGAATTGATATCCTTTGATGGCAAAGGTTGTCCTTCTTCATGAGTCATGTTTCCATTCCTCATCGAACCGATGGACATTGGCGTCTCAGGTGAGAAACATCAGAGAACAAACACCCTACAACCATTGCTGGATGAATTTTGTGGCATTTCTGGGCCACTCAGCCATGTGGAAGGTGCTCTCCACCAATTTGGGTATGAATCTATCCTTTCCGGTCACACCCATGCTTGCTGATTGCCTCCCATGAGGTGGATGGGATCTTCCAGCAAGACAAGGCGACATGTCACACAGCTAGAAATGTCCGACATTGGAAGAGTAGGGCCAAGATTTCCCAGTACTACCCTGGCTCCTAATTCCCACATGTTGGCGCCCCCTGGATGGTGGGTGTTGCCTCTAATGGCCCCTTAACCAGCACTGTGGTGTGCAGTCAGCAATGTGGGGCCATCTGATGGTGGTGTTGCGCTCTACATGGCTCATCCCACTGTGGTGCAGTCTCAGCATGTGGGGCCCCTGGATGGTGGTGTTGGCTCTCTACTGGCTCCCTCCAGCCAGCTGTGGGTGCAGTCAGCATGTGGGCCCCTGGATGGTGGTGTTACTTGACGTCTATGCCCCTCCAGCAGCTGTGGGTGCAGTGTCAGCATTGGGGCCTACACTGGATGTTTGGTATTGGCTCTATGGACCACTCCACAGCTGTGGGTGCAGTCGAGGCATGTGGGGCCCCTGATGGTGGTGTTGCTCTAGGCTCCTAAAGCAGCCTGCATGGGTGCAGTCAGCATGTGGGGCCCCTGGATGGTGGTGTTGGCGCTCTAGGGCCCCGCACCACAGCTGTGGGTGCAGTCAGCATAGTGGGGCCCTGTACTGTCGGTTATTTTGGGCTCTATGGTATCTGAAGGCTGGCTATGGCACACAGAGAGCTACGGCACATTCTAATACTAAATTATCCCGGGTAATGAGAAGTGCATATGGGATGGGGGTGGGGCCTTCACCGTCTCCACCAAAACCACATCCACACGAGCTCATGCAGGCTTTAGACGAACAAAGCGAGATAGATCTCGTCGTAAGACCACAGAGCAGCACGAGTACTACATAAGCTCCGGCTAATGCCAGCCTGGCCGTGGAGACTTTTTGTTTTTGCTGGCTCTCTGAGCGGCATATGAGTACTATTTCCTATCCACTTGGTGCTGATTGCCGGCTGCCCAATTTCCGGCCCTCCGGCTTACCTCCTTCAAAGACCCAGATCGCACCCCCCGTATGCCCGGCCAAATTAATCCACCGTGTGCTCCCACCGGTCGACCCAGTACCTCCACCACACACCCCTGATTCCGATCAGTTGGCATAATACTGAAAACGCCGCCCCCAGCCCCCCACCAGCAGCCTCGATGGAGCAATCCGCAAGTGTGGGCCCCATGTGAAGGAGGAGTTGGCTCTACATTGCCCCCTCCCGGCAGCAGTGGTGAGTGCATTCAGCATGTGGGAGCCCCCTGGATGGTGGTGTAGCACTCACAATGGCTCCCTAGCCAGCCAAGCTGGTTGGGTGCAGTCAGCAGGTGGCCCCCCTGGATAGTGCGGTGTTGCTCTGATCGGACGCCCCTCCAGCAGGCTGTTGGCGAGGTGCAGTCAGCATGTGTGGCCCCTAGATGGTGGTGACTTGTCTCTATGGCCCCTCCTCACTAGATGTGGGTGCAGGACAAGCAGGTGGGCCCCCTGGATGACTGGATGTTGGCCTATGGACCTTCCAGCGAGCTGTGGGTGCAGTCAGCATGTGGGTCCACCGCCCCTGCGATGTGGTGTTGGCTCTATGGAGCCCTACCAAGCAGCTGTGGGCGTAGTCAGCATGCGTTGGGTTAGTCCACCTTGGATGGTGGAGTCTTTGGCTCTACTCGCGAACCCCTCCAGGCAACTTGCATAGGTGACAGTCCGCATCGTGGGAGCCCCCGTGGATGGTGGTGTTGGCGCTCTATGGCGCCCCCCAGCAACGAGGCTGGGTGCAGATCAGCACATGTTGGGCCACCTGGTTGTGGTGTTAGGCCTCCATGGTGACCGCTCCAGTCAGCTGTGGTTACAGTGTTGAGCAGTTGGACCCGGCAGAGTAGTCTTGGCTCTAGGGACCCCTCAGCAGCTTTGGGTGCACAGTCCAGCATAGTGTGGAGCCCCTGGATGGTGTGTTGGCTTCTATGGACCTCTCCAGCAGCTATGGGTGCAGTCAGCATTGGGTGAGGCCCCTGGAATGGTGGTGGTTGGCTCTATGGCCCCTCCAACAGCTGTCGGTGCAGTCAGAGCATGTGTGGCCACCCTGCGGTGGTGGTGAGTTAGGCTCTAAGGCTCCTCCAGCAGCTGTGGGTGCAGTCAGCATGTGGCCCCTGGAATGGTGGTGTTGGCTCTATGAGACCCTCCAGCAGGCTGTGGGTGCAGTCCAGCCATGTGGGGCCCCAGATGTGGTGTTGGCTCTATGGGTCCCTCTCCAGCAGCTGTGGTTCAGTCAGCATGTGGGGCCCCTGGTTGGTGTGTTGGCTCTATGGACCCTCGCAGCAGCTGTGGGTGCAATCAGCATGGGGCCCCTGGAATGGTGTGTCTTGGCTTCTATGGCTTCCTTCCCGCAGCTGTGGTGTAGCTCACATGTGTGGCCCCTGGATGTAGTTGATGGCTCTATGCTCCTGCTCCAGCAGCTGTGGCGGTGCCAGTCATGCATGCTGGATCCCTGGATGGTTGGTGTTGTCTCTATGGCTCCTCCACAGCTGTGGGGGGCAGTCCAGCATGATGGAGGTGCCCATGGATGAGGGGGATGTGCTCTACTCTAGCTCGCTCCAGCGTTGAGGGTGCAGTCGTAGCCATGTTGGCCCCTGGATGGTGGTGTTGGCTCTATTATGGCTCCTCCAAGCACATGTGACATGCACAGACTCAGCATGTGGGCCCCTGGATGGTGGAGTGTTGGCGCTCCTACTGGACCCTTGAGTCAGCTGTGATGATGTATCGGCTTCAGTTACCTTGGACATACCTACCAGGATCTCTTCTTATTCGACTTTGCTCCCTGCCCATAGCAACTGCCGTCCGGGCTGCACCTACCGCTGTACTGCGTGAGATATTAGCCAAGTGCGTTCATAATTAAGTGACTCCACTTATCAGTTGTATGCAAGTTTCTCAATTATCACCTGAAGCATACAACCAACACTCTGCAATCTCTTGCGAGGGAGAAACTTCCAAAATCTGCACACGCACAGGTATTATTTCATCTTAATGATCCACATGCCCAGGAATGGGCGACACTGTAGTCGCGAGACAGTAAACCTTTACACAACCAACCGCCCACCACCAAACACAACGACCCATACATACACAATTCTGACCAAGTGCTCGTGCGCCGCATAAGCTTTAGAAGAGAACGGATAAAGCGTGATAACATATGTAAAGAATCCGGCCATAATTCAGTTTTATTGTATATCTACCGCGCACTTGTAAAGAAAAAACTAATTATGCATTCATTTAAAGAAGCGATTGAAAAGTTAATTAAATCTAATCGCAGCGTGCGTCCCGGTAATCTTTCTCTCAATGGATACATAAGTAGCAATAGAAGAATTGGTAATTATAATCGCGGCACCAGCTACAATTTCTTGCTATTTTGTCCCAGATCTTTTCTGTAGACGAACACTGTGGGGTTTTTTTTTTCTTTTCTACTTCTGTTCTCCCCTCATCTCCTCTTTATTGGGCGTTTTCTCAACCGTCCACGAGCGTCCTTAGTTAACATAAAAAAAATAAAAAAGACAGCAAAAAAACCCACCAACACGAATTGTACATGAAATAAAAAGATCAGATTAATTTATTCATTAGACTCCCTTAATTGGAGAAGTCAATTCCGGAACACTTTGAATTCATTTTCTGCCATTAAATTGCAACTCCGCACTCTGCATCACACATTTCTGCCTCCGCGCTTTGAGACGAGCAGCAGAGAACCAAGGAGACCATAACATCAAAAATTATAACAACAGACTAGAGATTTTATCTATTTACTGGCGATCTTCCTCTAAATCCAGAGCCTGACTTTTGAAAGTAAGGGTGTGTTGGTGGTGAGAAGGCGGGGTGAGGCGAGCCAGTGGAGCTGATTTTTTTTACATCTTCCTATCAGCGAGAGATCACAGATCACCCGAAAAGCAGCCAGCTGGACGGAGAGGAAAAAAAAAAATCGAAACTAGAAAGCTGAGCCTTCGAAACAAATTGCAATAACAACGCGAGCTTAAATATTATACTAAGTTGCAGAATTTCCACATCAAACAATGCTATCACAATGAATTAAACTGCAAAGGTCAGATCTGAACTTCATTTGCATAATTAGATGCCAGACCCCCCTGTAAAATGAATCAATCGAAGATAATAAAAGATGTTGCAAAACATGAGTATACACATAACAGAAATTTCCTTCATCAAGCTTTAGCTCCTGAACTCAATCTGCTCCTTGCAAATCAGTCATGAGTACGGGGAGAGGCGTGATAACCGCACAAACGTGTGCGAGGACATTGCAGCGGGCCCTTTTCCACATGGATCCTCCAAAGCACCCCCTGCTTTCTCTCCCCTTACTACTCTCCCCCCACAGGCTGTGTCAAGCTCTCCTCCTCCCTGCTACTCCTTCTGCGGCGCGTCTCTTCTCGCGTTTACTACCCATCTTTCTCCTATTGTAATTTCCACCTCTATCCCATAAGCTGTCACTTCTATCATTCTGCTCGTCTCGTGACCTGCTGGTCTAGCTCTCAGGCACTGTCTCTAACTGATTTTTGTTGGGAGGCACCCGCAAAGAAACTAAACTAAAACACAATTAATGTTCGTCCGTTAACACACGCTTCTCTTCTTCTTCTTCTACTTAGAACAGCAGAAAACCCCCCTTCAAAAAATGGTTCAACGTCCTAGCGACGATAGTTTCCTTCCTTGAATCATATGTGGAGATAGGAGCAGCTTCAGTCACAAATGACAGTGGCAATCCAACACAAACCCACTTCGTTTCGGGAGAAAGACATGTAGAGTCCGGGATATGTTGAACAAGTTACAAATGTGATCAATTTGCTTTTAAAGTCCGATGATGCGCGCGGAGAGTGCATTTTTTTTTTTTTGGCAACAGTTTTCCTCCGGTGATCCATGATACTTATAATGAAAGCTTTTTCATATTACTCTAATCTTTTAATGTTTGCTGTTCTATTGCACCATGGAAAGCCACCTCAGGTAACACATCGTGCCGAAGGTAACCCAGGTACCAGAATTTCTCCACAACTCATCTCCACCGGTTACCCAAATAATAGATTACCATTCATGCAAAGAAAGGCTACCGTTCATCACCCGGGGATCTTGGGAACCTATTGAGGATACTACCTCCTCCAAGAACCATGTGCCGATGGGCCCTGGGTACAGGGACTCCCCCACCAACTCTTTCCTCCCTTTGGTTTACCGATTTAGTAGATCCCCATTCATATAAAAGTAGGGGTATGTTCACATCCCCGGCTCGGGGGAACCCCCTTGAGGACTACTCTCCCCAACGCAACCATGTCCCAAAGGGCCTAGGTACCGGGACGCTCCCCCAACTCATCCTCCCTTTGGTTACCGAATATATAATCTCCTTTTCATTCAAAGTGGGGGTACTGTTCATAAACCCCCGCTTTTTGGGAAACCCATTGGGGACTATACCTCCTCCAACGTAATCACTGCAAAGGCCGGGTTCCAAAGCTGCCACACCAACCCATCTATCACCTTGGTTACCCGATGTAAAAAACCCATTCATACAAAGTGGGGGGACTGTTTCTCATCACCGGCGCTGGGGAACCATTAGGTTTACTACCTCCTTCAATGTAACCCCATTGCTGATAGGGCCTAGGTACCAGGAACTGCCCCCAAAACTAATTTCTCACTTGGTTCCCTGTTAGTAGATCTCCATTCATAGCAAAGTAGGGGTACCGTTCATCATCCCCTGGCTCTTGGAAAAACCCCACTAGGAATTACCCCCTTTCAAGAAACCATTGCTGTGGGGCCTAGGTACCAGAGTTTCCCCCCAACTAAACTCCACCTTGGTTTTTTAATAAAGATCACCATTCATAGCAAAGTGGGGGCAATTTTTCATCACCCCCGGGCTTTGGGAAACCCATTGAGGACACTACCCCTCCAATTAACAATGTCCGATGGGCCTGGGTCCCGGGAGCCTCCACCAACTCTTTCTCCCCTTTTGGTTTTATCTGAATAATAGATCACCATTCATAGAAAGTGGGGTACCGTTCATCATCCCCTGGCTCTTGGAAAACCCATTGAGGACTACTACCTCCCAATTAAACCATGTGCCGATGGGGCCCAGGTAACCGGGAGCTCCCTCCCCCCAACTCTCTTCACCTTTTGGTTACCCATATAGTAGATCACCATTCATAGCAAGTAGGGGCACATTTCATATCCCCGGGCTCTTGGGGAAACCCTTTTGAGGACTACTACCTCCCCCCAATGTAACCAGTGCCAATAGGCCTAGGTACCAAATCGCTCACCAACCCTCCTCACCTTGATTCCCTATAAGTAGATCACCATTCATAGAAAAGTAGGGGTATTTTCATACCCCTGTGCTTTTGGGGGGGCCCCCAAAATGAGGAAAACTACCCCCCTCCAAAACCCCTTTAAAGTAAGGGTTCTGGAGTTGGCCCGGCCCAAAGTTCCCCCAAACACCCCCAAGTCGGGGCATTTTCCTCTAGGCTGATTTCTCCTTGTCACCACCAGGACGTCAGGGGAAATTCGGGGGTTACCTCAGTAGAAATAAATAAAAAGGTATAAATAACACTTTTAATTATCCCCTTTTTCTTCCCCCCTCCCACCCCCCCCCGGGTGTAAAGCTCTCCCCCCTCCTTTTCCCTTCTCATCTTTCCCGCATTGCCCTTTCCCATTTTCCTTAAGTAGCGCCACCAACTACTGGGTCCCACAAAAGAAAAAAAGGGAACCCTTAAAGGGGTCTTTTGGAAAATTTTTTCTGGCTTGTTTGACCCAAAAAAAAAAACTGCCCTTGCCACTGTCCAACATTTTTTTTAAAAGGACCTTCACCAAAAACTCTCACGCCCGACACCCCAAACAGTTTTTTTGCACATTTCTAAGGGGGGCGTGTCACACCCCACATTGTAAGTTTCCCCCTGCAATAAGGATGCTGCTCTAACGAAATGGAGCAAACAGCCTGAAAACCCAGAGCCCGCCTAAACCCAATGAGCATCTCTGGGAGATTTAAAAATGGTTCCCCAACGTTTTACCACCCAAACCTGAGGAACTGAGAGATCGCAAGGAAGAAGGGCAGGGGCCCCCCAAAACCCAGGGTGAAAAACTTGTTATCTTTCCCCAAAGACTCAGGGTTTGCACTAGCTAAAAAGGTTTTCTACCAATACTGAGCAAAGGTCTGAATTCTTATAACCATGTGATATTTTAGTTTTTCTTGTTAAATAAATTTGCAAAAATTTTCTACATTTCTGTTTTTTCCTTTCAAGATGGGGGAGGGAGGGCAGAGGTTATAATGAGCAACAAAATTTTTGGGATCTTACCAAATGGCTGCAAAAAACAAAAGAAAAAAAATTTAAAGGGGTCTAATACTTTCCTACCCCTTATGTTCCGTCGCGCCTCCCTGACCTCTCTGCAGTAACTCAAACTATCCCCCAGCCTGCCCCCTCTTTACCCACTGCGCCACAAGGGGCCACATCAGGAGTCCGACCGGGGAGTCTCCCAGAGTAAGCCCAACCGCCTTCGGGAGCTCTGGTAACCCCGGGGGGGCCTTAAGGAACCCCTGGCGTGCAGGGTGAAAACTTGAAGCTCTGGGGTTTTAGTGAAAAAAGAAAAGGGGCCCCCCCCCACTCCCATGTGCCACTTACAATGCTTGTATCTCCTTATCTGGCAGAAGGGCTTTTGGGCACCCCCTATAGCTACGCCTCTGCTGGCGTGATCAGTGTTACCTCTTAAAACCACTTAAAGGGGTTTTATCATTACATAAAGGGTTGTAGGGCTAAGCTTGCTCAGACTGCAGACAGGCTGCAACAGCTGATTGCGCTCCCTCCCTGATACACTTGCTGCTGACAGTCTGTGAGGACGGGGGCCCACCACCTGACAGGGGCGATGCCCACCAATGGGAGGACCCGAGGGCCTTCCCAAATCAGCTCAGGGGGGGTACCCGGGAATCCCATTTAAACTCCCTGAAAGGACTGCTGCCCCTGTGAATTCCTGGCTCCCCTTGGGTTTTTTTTGTTCTTTTTTTTTGTTGTTTTTTCTAACCAGTATCCCTGCCCTCGGCTTGTTCTCCTGACCCCCCGGGCTTGTCCCCGTTTGTGCTTTGCTTCCTTTTGGGCTTTGACCTCGACTTGTTTACATTTAATTTCCCCTGGTTCTGATTTGTGGCTTTGGGGGGTTCCTATTGATTTTGACCCGGATGTTTTACTATTTTTTGCTTCTCACGGCCCACACTTTAGCACCAGGGACGTCGCCCAGTTGCCCCTCTCCGCCTAGGGCAGCACGTCAATAGGCAGGGACAGTGGGGGGGTTCCATTAGGGGCTCACTGCAAACCCCCTTGACTGACATTATCAAGGCCGAAACCGTTTTGCTCTACCCCACTAACCCCATGACAGCTTGGTAGAGCAATGCAGGGGCTAAAACCCCTGTCCGGATTGGGCCCGAGGGGAGAAAACAGAGGTACCCCAAATCAGAGGGTCCCTGCATTACCTTCCCCTCCTGTGGAAACCCCCTATCCAGTTGCCTGACAAAAATTTTCGGTAACAGGAGGGGGTTTTTGGGGATTTTTGAGAGGTTGTCCCGTATTTAGGCCCGCCCACTTCCTCAGGGAATGAGGAACAAAGGGTGGGAAATGTTTTTGTCCCTTTCTTCAGGGCCCCCCCAGGAGTGGGCATTTTTGTTTCCGCATGACCCTCCCTGAATGTCTTTTTTGGAAGGTTCTTTTGCCCCGCTTTAGGGGTACTCTTTAATGACCCAATTTGGAAGCTTTGGCGGGCTCGCTGACCACCTTTAGGAGGGTGAGAAGACTGGAGGATTTTGCTTCGAATTTCGTCGCGGTGCGTTCCCCCGAGTGAACGAGCAGCTCTTAGTTCCAGTTTAGATTAGGGTTTGCTGACCATGGAAGGATTTATTTGGGGGCTACCCTCCCCTGGTACTTTAGATGAGGCCGGGGACTGGGCCTTCATCGGCGACGTTTTTGGGGGGGACGGCAGGAAAAGTTCCCCCCCCCGGGGGTCCCACCTGGTCACCCCTTAAACCCTTGTTTTCGACTAAACCCAAGGGCCCATGCAAATGGGCTTTTTTCTGTCACTTTCCGGCTAGTGACCCGTAGGATTACCGTCGCACCAGGGTTGTGCTTCTACTGTGGAGAAGATGGACACAGAATTGGGGAAAGCCCAAACGGAAAACCAGTCGGAAAAAATCCAAGCCTAGGTGGTCCCAAAGGGTCACCCTAGGGAGCAGGGGATTTCCTTTGATCTAATAAGTTCTGTACCATTAAGATTTTTTAAATTTCGCTGTCCGGTTCTGGGAGTGCGTTTGTGGATTCGGGTCGCTTCTAATTTTTTGATGGTCTTTCGCCAAAAAAGTCTGGGCCTACGTTGAAAACCCCTATCTATCGCTGCGGGTGTGGCTATTGATCCACCCCATTGTCGGGCGCAATCCAATATTTTACCCCCGACGGAGATGGGGTCGGATCCAACATATTTGAAATTTTCTATTCGCATGGGGGGCGCGCTAATTTTGTTGGGGCTGCTCTTGGGTTCAGAAAATAATCCAGGTTTGACTAATTCAGGGAAATTAGTCAGGTGGGGACAGCGGGTTTGACAGATGTCTCCTTACCAGCTGGGCAATACTGAGTGAGCAAAAGTTTTTATCGGAAGCGGTGGGGCCCGCGTTGAGGCCTATTCGGGAAACTTGTGAAGTCGATGCCGGGCTAAAGGTTCCCCGAACTCTCCCTCCCCTGGTGAACAGCCCCCACCTTACCGAACGTCCATTGTGGGTTTAGGAGGTGGTTTAAACCCGGTGCTTATCGCTGAAATTTTCCTTTCCCCCTCCGTATACAAACGGTCCCCCGTCGGCACTTTGAGAGGTTAATCGCCGGGATCCCCCCTTAGGCCTCCTTCTCCCCGTTCGCTTTGAGGGGGTTTTGAAAACCAAAACCCGGGGGAAAGGGTCCGTGGCCTCCCTAAAAGGGGGGGTACTGTCATGGCTAGGGTTGCTCAGACTGAACAGGCGCAACAGCTGGTGCGTCCCTCCCGATACACTTGCTGCGACAAAACCTGTGAGTGACAGGGGCCCAGCCACTCCTGACAGGGGGCGATGACCAGCCAATGGGAGGACCCGAGGCCGCTCCCAAACACGCAGGGGGCTACCCCAGAATCCCATTTAAACTCCCTAAAAAAGCGCTGCCGCCTGTGATATTCCTTGGCTAAATTGTTTCCTTTTTTCTTTGTTTTGTTGTTTTTTTTTAACCCTAAAAACCTGACCTTGGCTTGTTTTTCCTACTCCGGGTTGTCTCTGATTTTGTGCTTTGCTTCCGTTTGGCTTTTTTACCTCCGGGTTGTTTCTTATTCCTTGGTTCCGTTTGGGGTTTGGCGTTCCTATTTTATATTGACCCGGACTGTTTGACTATTCTTGCTTCTAGGCCCCACCTTTTCAGCGAGGGACTGTCCCCATTTTTCCGTCTGCCGCATAGGCGCACGTCAAGTGGCGGGGCAGTGGGCTGGTTCCCGTTAGGGCTCACTGCACCTCCCCTTTACGTACAAAAGGTTTCAAAAAAGGGATTTTGAAAACAACAACTTTGCAATTGGATTCATTACCCAAAGCCCGCCTTTTTTTTCACTGCCCCTTTTCTTCGTTTTCTGTAAACACTGTTCTCCACCGGTCGGTTCCCACCTCCTTTATTTCATTGGCAGGTTTACTAAATTTTCATTCTTCTGGCCCCCCCCAAGGGGGGAAAAACGCCCCTGGTTTTTGAGGGGCTGAAAAACTGAAAAACAATGAAACGACAAACTGTATTCCCCTCCCACTAATCCAAACAAACACACTGACCGGGAGCAGCATGAACAGTGAAAAGGGGGGGATATGTCATCCCCCCTTTAGTTAGAAAACCCGAGCTGGGGGGGGAAGAAAACCCCCTGGATTTGAGGGCGAAAACGAAAGCAATGAAACAACAAACTGATAAGCAAAAAATCCCTTTAAGTTTCAAGTAAAAATTAAAAAAATTCATATAAAAACTTTTTAGTTGTTGCTGTAGCTGTAGCTGTAGATGTGTTTTCCAACAAATTTCACTCTACGACTAAAGTCGCATGGGCAACATGAACTTTTTGAACAAGGTCTCCAAACCAAAACATCAGATGCAAGATTGCAGACTGTAGTAAGGAGCCGAGAGTCAAGGTAGCGAGGGGAAGGGTACAAAATGATGTCTCTTTAAACATCTTTCTTATTCTAAAAGTTCTCTTTATGATAGATTGTGGTTTCTTCTGGAGGAGCCTTGAGATTCCCGATGCTTTTCAGCACCTGTTTTTTTAAAAACCCCGCCCAGGTGTTTAGGCAGAAGCAAATTCAACTTTTTCTAAAAAGTCAAAGGGGAATTTTCTAACATTTTTATATTTTAAAATTTAATTCCGTAAAATAAAAACACGCTTTACACGTTCAATTATTAACACTTATGTGTGTTTTAATAATTAGGCTTTACATTATTTTAATGCAAACGTAAATTTAAACGCCCATATACTTTCAGGCGGGTGCACCCCCCCAATGTAATATTTTCATGAACACTCTCATGAATTTACCCTGCAGAGTTTACCCAATATGATAAGATCTTTTAAAACATCCACAAATAGAAGGACCAATCTTCGAATGGTTGGAGATATTTTGTTCTTTGGGGGATCCAGATTTTTTTTTATCTTCATTTTAATACTTCTCGAAGGAAATCACATGGAGGAGGCTAAAAAAATATCAAATAAAACACTTTTGTAGTTTCTTCTTAGCTCGGAAGTGCTAATACTCCTTAGGGAGAGGCAACGTGTAGACGTGTGGAGACTTATCCACCATTAGTTGCTCCCCTGAAATCTCAAGAAATTCAAAAAGGCTCATGGAAAATAAACGAAAACTTTGCAGCACCACCTATTGAAAATATTACTCCTCAAGTCACATCCGACTCACTGAGTCTTGCCAGGTAAATGGGAAAAGAGCCAAACCAGATACTCATCTGCAGACAGCTGTTTCGGGATATTTGCCTCTCATCAGTGCAGAGTAGAATACTGGTTGGATAGGTGAGAGGCTCTAGGGGTAGCTCAAAAGGGAGAACGTTCCTCATTAGGGAAAGGCATCATGTAGGACTGTGGAGATTTATGCACAATTAGGGCCACATGTATGAAAACTGTTTAGGTCTAAAACTCACTTTTTTGCCCGTAGGTTACTATTGGCAAAAAAGTGAGTTTTAGACCTAAATAGTTTTCATACATGTGGCCCTTAGTTTTTCCCCTGAAATTTCAAGATATTTAAAACATACTTGTCAACTTTTGAACGCCGACACAAAAATGTGCATGGGCCAAGCCCTATTCATATGATACCACACCTGCTTCACAAAAGGTCACACCCAGTACACCCAACTGTGTAACAGCTCTGTAAGAAAGCTAATTGAGGGTTTTGGCATCACCCAGCTTTTCCAGATGTTGGATAGTCTATACAACATCCAGGAGAGCTGGGAGATGCCGCCAAACTGTGCCTGGATCTAAACCATTACACTATAACCAGTATTACCTCCATATACTGACCTTATAGTTGTAGACACCAGTGTACACAGGTGCCCTACAGACTTTATATTACCTCCGTACAGTGACCATATAGTGGTAGGCACCAGTGTAGACAGGTTCTGCAGACTGTATATTACCTCGATACAGTGACCATATAGTGGTAGACACCCGTGTACACAGGCTCTGCAGACTGTATATTACCACCATACAGTGACCATATAGTGGTAGACACCAGTGTACACAGGCTCTGTAGACTGTATATTACCTCCATACAGTGACCATATAGTGGTAGACACCAGTGTACACAGGCTCTGCAGACTGTATATTACCTCAATCCATTTACCATATAGTGGTAGACACCAGTGTACACAGGCTCTGCAGACTGTATTTTACCTCCATACAGTGACCATATAGTGGTAGACACTAGTGTACACAGGCTCTGCAGACTGTATATTACCCCATACAGTGACCATATAGTGGAAGATACAAATGTACACAAGCTCTGCAGACTGTATATAACTTCCATACAGTGACCATATAGTTGTAGATACCAATGTACACAGGCTCTGCAGACATTTAAGTAATAACAGTGCAGTTACATCTAAGGACTCTCTGGAGACATCTTCAATGACTGGAATTTTTATCTTTCCCTTTTCTTCTTCATTCTGCCCCATGATTACTTCTCCCGGCCATGACTCGTCCCTGCGAAATTTACCACACACACACATCTTAGAAGTTTAATTTTTCAAGCACTTTCCTGCTTGTTGCCACCTCCGTACAAACTCCACAGGGGGTGATAGGTGAAAAGGTTTTGGGATGATAGGTGCAGGTGGAGAGGTTATGAGGTGATAGGTGGAGGAGGGTGACAGGTAAAAGAGGGGGGCTTTTTGGGTGGTAGGGGGAGGGTTAGAGGGAAAGGTGGAGGTGGTGGGGGTGATAGGCGGAGGGGAGGGGTCCATGGGGTAATACATGGAGAGGCTATGAGGTGATAGGGGAGAGTTAAATGGGGTGATAGGTGGAGGTAGTGGTGGGTGATAGGTAGGGTTTGTATTTTGTGTTGACACTAGGTTAAAACTTTTGTGGATTGAGGGGGGAGAAGGAGTTAGAGCACATTTTTATGACCCTAGGGGGGGAGAGACCATCCCTCTAGAGATTGTCCATGGCGTGGTCTGTCCCCCCCAAATCAAAAGCATAGTTGAACTCCATACCCTCACCCCCAAAAGACACCCCAAAATTTTTTAATTTTTTTTAAAATGGTTTATCTTAAAAGATCCTCCTTTTCTACATCGGGCGGGTGCCCACGGGGTTTTTTTTCCCCAAACTGACTTTAAACCCCACTCCCTTTACCTCATCCCTAATCACCAACACGGGGAAAGTCGGGTTCCATCAAAGGGGACCCCTAATGATGGCCATCTTACGGGTTTTTTTAGGGTGGGAATGGACTAGTATCCGTGGACATTCCCATTCTGATACTATCAGGCTGCAGCTGTCGGTTTTACCGGTTTTATTTATTTAATTTGAATCCAAAAAAAAGGGGAACACTGCAATCATTACAGTGGATGCCTATGTTTAGATTCCCAACAAATAACTGATTTTTTTGAAAAAAATGACATGGAGTCCCTGCATTTTCCATAGACAATATACTTAACCAAAAGAACATAGAGAGTATAGGGTAAAAGCATTATATTTTATTGTAGAATCTTAAAAACTTTTTTTTTTATATAAATACATATACAAAAAAAAAGATGAGGTAAGTAACGAAAAAAAAAAAGAACAAAAAAAGAAAGGGGGCAAAGGGGTATTCAAATGCTTTTGGGGGTAAAAAAAAGGAAATAATAACTAATCACATGATTTTTAAATGAAAATATTCATTTAGAAAGTAATATATCACATGCTATCCCCACATGCACAAGGATTTATCAAACAAGCAAGGGACGTCATGGTATAAAGTAAACAAGTGGTCAGATGTAAATTTCAATTATCTAAACCATGACCTTACCCAATTAAAAGCTGGCTGATGACCACCTTTTCACCCCCCGGACGCACTTTCGCGTTACTTTTCTTTTTCAAGGGGTACAGAGACTTGGTGTAA
>JAODAL010060144.1:0-21049 GCA_025379985.1 Phyllomedusa bahiana | reverse complement strand
ATTTTCTTTTCATTATGGTTTATATGATGCTTTTATCTCTTTTATCAAGGTTTTTGGAGCCAGAATTAACAAAATTCAACAATATGGGTAGTGTTTTTTTATTTTTATTTTTTACAGTGGTCACCATGTGGTATAAATTACATGCTAGTTTTACTCAGCATGATGATATGATTACAGCGATAATCAATTTGTATTTTTTTTGTTTTTATTGCTTTTTACACAAAGAAAAAATGTATTTAGAAAAGAAAACACGTTTTTGCATTGCTATAGTCTGCGAGCCATAGCTTTTTTATTTTTCCATATACAGAGTTGTGGAAGATGTTTTTATTTGCGGGACAAACTGTCATTTTCATTTGTATCACTTTGGCATTTACATGACTTTTTGATCTCTCTTTATTCCACTATATGTGCAGCGGGATAAGCAAAAATTGCAATTCTGCCATTTTTTTTTATTATTTTTTTTAAGGCATTCACCGTACATGTAAGATAACAAGACAGATTTATAGGATAGGTCATTATGCCAAATTTGTGCACTTTTTTATTTTGGATCTTTTTTGGGAAGATTGGTATTTGTAATGGATAAAGGGTGGTGTGCGTGTTTTACTGCATACTTTACTTTTATAATTTTTTCCACTTCTACCACTAAGGGCTGGTATAACTCAGGCATAATACATTGCAGCATGTCTATGCTGCAATGTATTATGTCAACTGTCAATCATCCTGTCAGACTCCGCCCCCAAGCAGATCCCGGTAGGATGACATCATGGACAACCCGGAGGTCATTGTCTGAACCCCGGGTTATGATGGCAACAACCAGAACCCCACAATTTCTTTGCTGGTGTTCTAATGGAAGACCGAGGGAGCTGCCTCCCTCGGTCATAACCCCTTCGCGGCGGTCAGGGCCGCCACCCTAAATTTTGGGGCCCCAAATCGCGGGAGCATCTGCCCCCCCCCCCAACTCTGTCCCCGGCTCTACCCCCCGGCCGACCCAACCCCCTGCTCCACCCCCCCTCCCCATCCCTGTCCGACCCGACAGAGCCCCACCCATCCCACGGCCCACAACCAATCGCCACCCCAGAAAAATAAAAAATTGTTTCTGGGGTCACAAGAAAATAAAATGCAATTGTGCCATTGTTTTTGTACTTACTTTTTGAAGGATTTTACAAGGTACAGTATATCTTTATTTTGTGGGTCAGTTCATACACAAGGTCCAGCAAATACCACCATTATTGCCAATATTGCCAAGCAACAATATACAAATGCTAAATAATACCGCCACCTATCACTACCATATACTGACTAGCACCACCATAATGTTATTAAACAAAAACCAGTACTCAAAAATAATATCACAAAACAACAATATACAACACCAAATACCACCACATCATCACCACATACCTGCACCATAAAATAACTGAATAATACCGCCATACTTTTTACTGAAATAAATAGAGAGGGGCGAATTGATTCTAACAAAATGGAATTCGTTAGAATTTCAGGAAAACTTGGGTTCGGAACGAAGTCGAAAGTTTGGTGTACTTCGGGTGAACGAAAATGGCTGCGAGCACATGGCGTTACATGGGGAAAGAACTTGGGAGGAAGAAGGGCATAGCCTACATGACATGTGCAAGATGAAGCCAATCAAGACCGCGGGATTCTGTGACGCCCACCGCACTATATAAGTCGGGCGCGATCTGGGAGCTCATACCGCTCTCACTGTACTGTTTTAGGGAAGGTGCTGCCACGGCTGTAATGATATCTCTTGTTTAAAGAACTCATTTTTTACAGGATTTTTGGGGGGGTGTCACAGCTTGTCTCAGAGACTGCTTTTCTTAACGTTCTATTTTTTGTTTTTTTGGGGTTATTGGATCTGAAGTCCAGTGTGCGTCCAGTAAAAGTTGCATATACATTTTAATGCTATCTGCTCACGCAAAATTGAATATCCAAGGGTTATCTAAGCCTGCTCCTGTTCTATTCATTTAAAGAAACAGCGTTTTTACAATACAAATACCACTTCATTTTTGCTGTGGTGACTAAAAGAAACCATCTTTTTCACTGGCAAAAAAGTCATTTTTACTGCAGCATAATTCATAACCGAAGGTTAATTACAAGTTTTTCTCTTGCTGTGTACCGTAAAATACACGCCATTGTAACACCCTACAAAGCTGGTAGTTTTTGGCTGCTCAAATCTTTTGCGCAATTTACCTCCAGGGTTAATTAAGCGTTGTTCTGCTGCTGTGGTGACTAAAAGAAACAGTCCTTTTCAAACGGCAAAAAATACATTTTTCCTGTAGCATAATTCATAACCGAATGTTAATTAAAAGTTTTTCTCTTGTTGTGTAGCGTAAATACACTCAATTGTAACATGCTACAAAGCTGGTAGTTTTTGGCTGCTCAATTCTTTTGCGCAATTTACATCCGGGGTTAATTAAGCGTTGTTCTGCTTCTGTGTTGACTAAAAGAAACCGTCTTTTTTACCGACAAAAAGACATTTTTCCTGTAGCATAATTCATAACCCAAGGTTAATTACAAGTTTTCTCTTGTTGTGTAGTGTAAAATACACGCCATTGTAACACGCTACAAAGCTGGTAGTTTTTGCCTGCTCAATTCTTTTGCGCAATTTATATCCAGGGGTTAATTAAGCGTTGTTCTGCTGCTTTGGTGACTTAAAGAAATAGTTTTTTTCACCGGCAAAAAAGACATTTTTCCTGTAGCATAATTCATAACCGAAGGTTAATTACAATTTTTCTCTTGTTGGGGTAGCGAAAAAACATGCCATTGTAATACGCTACAAATCTGGTAGTTTTTGTTTGCCCCAATTCTTTGGCGCAATTTTTCATCCAAGGGTTAACTAAGTATTTTTTGCAGTTGTACTCAGTAAAAGAAACTTTGTTTTTCACCGCCACAGAAGAAATTCTGTAGCAAATTTATATCCGAAGTTAATTGAGCTGTTTGTGCTTTTATATTCAGTAAAATACTAAAACACAGAGTTTTTAAACGGCACATACAAGTAAATTTTTTCCTACCATTTGTGGAGCGCAATTTATATCCAAGGGTTACCCCAAGCTTCTTAGTGAGTTTCATATGGAGTCAAATACAGGGTGTGTATTTATCATATACAGATATCTTCATCAAACAGTGTCTGTACATTTTAGAACAAACAGTATGTCAGACAGAGAGGTGGCAGGCTCTTCACATGCGAGTGGCAGTGGCACTAACCCTTCCTGGAGCAGGCCCCCGGTCACAGCAAAGCAAAGGGGAACTTCGCAGCAGGGTCACTCGGTGAGGCCACAACTGCCGCTGTCATCTAGCGGCCGGGGTGTTGACCAGCAACCAAGGGGTTCATGATTGGTTGACTAGGTTCATCCACTTCCTCCCAGATTTACAATCTGACAACCCCAGCCAAGAGTCGGTGGGATCGTCAGACACAACCCATAGGTTGGCATGGCCAGGGAGCGGGTCAGCCGGGCCGTCACCTGTCCTCAACCCGCCTCTGTCCCATCCGGTTTTCCCCCAGCCAAGATTCCCACTATGTGGTTCCCGGGCTCAGTGCCACTATATAGCGAGGATGAACAATTTGAGGAGGGCAGTAGGCAACTACTTGGCAGCGCAGAAATGGGGCCAATATCCCCTGCTTCTTGCAGTAGGCGGCAAAGTATAGATTGAGATGGCATGGGAGGTTCATGTTTTGAGGGGTCAGCCTCTGCATACCAAGACCGGTGATGAGGACAGCAGTGACGATGGAAACACCAAATAATGATGATTTTAGCCACCCGCACTTTGGGGGCCGGGTGAAGCAAGGGGTTCATCATCGTCAAGGAGAAGAGGGCGTCAGTTTGCGCATCAGGCAGCGGCGCAGCCAGCAAATGGGTTGTGTGGCCGTGAGTCAGCAGGATAGCAGCAGTGTGAGGTCGGGAGCCAAGCGGCCACGGGATACAAAACCTGCTTCGCAGGTCCAAGAAAGTAGCGGCACAGGGGGCTCAGCGAGGCAGCGACGGTAGTAGTCTCTCAGTGCGGAGCATTGGCGGTAAATCCCCCTACTCGGTGGGTGTGCAGTTCTTTGCTAAGACACCGGAGGAGCCGATTTTGGGTATAATGTAGAAATCTGTGGGGGAAAGTGAAGCGTGGCCAGCAAGATAACGTTGGCACCACGGCCCTTCGTCAACACATGCAGCATCACCATCGGGTGGCCTGGGAGAAACATGGCTCAGATGTGGTGGTCCATCCTGCCGCCGAAGCAGCAGCAGCGCCCAGTGGTACGCATGCCATTGCAGTCAGTCAATGCTCCACCACCTCTGCAGAAGGGAGCTGTTTCTCTTTACCATCATCTCCCGGTCCAGATGCTCCTGCTCCTCGCTACTCATAGCGCCATCAGTCGTTCAGCGAGGCGATTGCAAAGAGACAACAGTATGCGTCCAACCATCCTAAGGTGCAGCAGCTGACCGTACTCCTGTCCACGTTATTGGTACTGCAGTCCCTCCCTTTCCAAATGGTGGACTCTGCACCGTTCAGATAACTAATGGCTTGTGCCGAGCCGAGATGGAGAGTTCCAAGCCGTAATTTCTTTTTCAAAAAGGCAGTACCAGCACTTCAGATATATGAAGAACAGAAGGTGGGCCAGTCCTTGAGCTTATCGGTTTGTTCCAAGGTGCACGGCAGCGCAGACGTCTGGAGCTGTAACTACGGTCAGGGCCAGTACATGTCCGTTACGGCCCATTGGGTGAATGTGCTTTCTGCCCAGGCACACCAACAATTTGGACAGGAGATGCCGCTTTCTCCTCCACGTTGTCAAACTGCGGCTCTTGTGCCAATGTCTGCCTCCTCCTCCACCACCACCACCATCTCAGCCTCCACAAGTACTGCTCCATTATACCACATCTGTACTGTTTTGCCACCTCCAGAATGTCATTGTGCCACTGTCTGACCTCATGCTGCTGCTGTGGTCGCTGCTGTGACCTACAAACTGTGTCATTGTGCCACTGTCTGACCTCATGCTATGGCTGCTGCCGTACCCTCCACACTCTGTCATTGTGCCACTCTGTGGCCTACTCCTATTTTTGCCGCCTCCAGAATTTCATTGTGCCACTGTTTGACCTCATGCTGCTGCTGCCATCACCTCCAATCTTTGTCATTGTGCCACTCTGTAGGCCTACTCCTGTTTGTGCCACCTCCACAATGTCATTGTGCCATTCTCTGACCTCATGCTGCTGTGGCTGCTGCCGTTACCTCCACACTCTGTCACTAATGTTGCCACCTTAGCTCTCAGCTTGTTTTTTTCCAGCTTTCGCTGCCATGCCTTTATCAGGCTACATTCCCGCTTCAGTTTTTTGGTCTGTTTTGCCCTCTTAAGTGCCCTGGGAATTTTATAGTGCAGCGATTCTAAGAGTCATCTGCGTGTCATACAAAAACAAAACATTGTATAAGCCCCAAAACCAAGCTCCCTCTGCATATTTAAGCAGGGGCACAATTTTTCTACAGCACCCTGCAGGCTCTGTGCAAGCTGGAAATAGCTGTTATTTAACGTGATTCGTCCCGTGGTAATTCGGACAGAATTTAATTTTGTCGGGAAATTCGGTGAAGTGACCAAATAGAATTTTTGAGAAATTCGCCCATCTCTAAATATAAACCATTACACCAAGACCAATATTTCCTTCATACAATGACCATATAGTGGTAGATACCAGGTACACAGGTGCTTTGCAAACAGTTTACTTATATTTAGGGTCTCACAAGTGACATCTTGTCCCAAGGAGTCGTTCACTTTCCTTTCTTCTCCATTTGGGTTTCCCGACCAAACCCTGGTGACAATCTCCCGACCAACACTCGTCCCTCTGCAGAATTTTTAACAAAAAATACCTGAGACTAACTCACTTTTTATATTTTTCCCAACTGAGTGCCCCCTCCCCCCATGTACAAACTCCCCATCTAAAATGGCCCAAACTGTAATAATTACCCCCTGGTAATTATGGGCTCCCCAGTCGGTATGCCGCTACAATGGGGTCCCGGGCAGTAGCTCGGTAGCTTGGCACCCCAAGGGCGGTAGGTAGATAGCGTGTTACCCCCCCAGCCGGTAGCTAGGTAGCCTCGTGCCCCGCGCGGTAGCTAAGTAGCTTAGGTTCCCCATGTAGGTAAAATAGGGGCCCCCTGTAGCTTAGGCCACCCCTGTAGGCAGAATAGGGCCCCTTGTAGCTTAGGCCACCCCTGTAGGTAGAATAGGGCCCCCTGTAGCTTAGGCCACCCCTGTAGGTAGAATAGGGCCCCCCCCCCCTTGTAGGTAGAATAAGGCCCCCCCTGTAGGTTAAGGTAGAGTAGGGCCCCCTGAAGATTAGGGCCCACAGAAGCAGAATAGTCCCTCCCCTGTAGATTAGGGCCCCCAGAAACAGAATAGTCCCCCCTATAGATTAGGGCCCCCTGAACCAGAATAGTCCCCCACCCTTTGTTTTAGGGCCCCCAGAAGCAGAGTAGTCCCACCCCTCTTTGTTTTATGTACATAAGAAGAAGAGTAGTCCTACCCCCTTTTTTTTAGGGCCCCCAGAAGCACAGCTCTCTTTGCCCCACCGTTCATTTTAATCGTATGCGTGTCGCAAGGACGTGCATACAATTAAGATCGCCTCTGTGAAGCAAGGGGGTGGAACCTACTGCCGGCGCTGGTCCCCCCTGGCTTCACATACCGGCCGCGCCCCGTAGAGCAGTACAGGTTGTACTGCCCTAATGGCGGCCCTGGCTGCTGTGATCGCTATTCACTGCAGCAAAGGGGTTAAACCACTGGGAACGGAGTTATCTCCGCTCCCAATGGCATGTGCGGGAGTCCTGCTTTAAATCACCGCCGAGCTCCCACAGCTGTGCCCGCACGATCTCCATGACATTCCTGGACGTCATGGTGCATTAACCCCTTAACGACCTTGGGTGTATCCATACGTCCAGGTCGTTTGGGGATTCACGCACCTGGACGTATGGATACGTCTTGAGGATCGCGCAAAACTCTAAAGAGAAGTTCGCCGTCGGATCGGCGCGGGTGTACAGCGTATATTACAGCTGACAATCCGCGCAGCTATGGCTCTGACCTCGGATCGCTCTTGGGTGGGGGGGCGGTAACCCCTTAATTATCGCGACCATCGGGTCGCAATAACTAAGAGAGACGCAGGAGGAGATCGCTCCTCGTGCGTCTGTCGGCGGCAGCATCGCACGGATTGGGCGATCCGTGCAGCTCCTGCCCTCTGACAGACAGCACAGAGGGCACAGAATGCCTTCTGGGTTGTCTGTGAAGTCACGATGCCCGGCCGTGTCCTGTGGGCATGTCCGGCATCGTGACTGAGCAGTTGTCATAGGAACTAGTCATAGCAACAAGCTATGTACTGATTCCTATTGAATGAGAGATCTAAAGATCTCTCATTCAAATCCCCTATGGGGAAAGGTAAAAAAATAACGTGAAAAAGTGAAAAAAAGTAAAAAAAGTGAAAAACAAGTAAACACAAATAAAAATACGTACACCGCCCTTTTCCCCTTTACAAACGCCAATCGCCCCAAAAAAGATCAAAAATAAATAAAGTACCCATATTTGGTATCGCCGCGTGCGTAACGACCTGCCCTATAAATCTGTCATGTTAATTAACCCGTACGGTGAACGCCGTAAAAAAAAAAAAAAAAAAACAACTTCAAGTTTAAATTTTTTTTTGTTCATCCCCACAAATAAATGGAAAAAAACCAATTAAAAACTAGTTTGCTGCTCACAGAAACACTCGCAGGGGTGAGGGATGGATGGCTTGGAGGGCAGAGACATGAGGCAGAAAGCTAGCAACAGTCAGAAAGAAGGTAGAGGGAATACATCAGGGAGGCTAGTCTGATCGGGAAAACCCCCTAACAAATTTAAAAAGATTGGCAGATGAGGGGAAAGTCAAAAATATGTTGCTGCAGAAAAAAATTGGTTTTTTGGGGGAAGAGGGACGGGGTTTTTGAAGAAATGGGCTGATTCGTTTTGGGCTACAGACTTTAAAGGGGTAGGGCTGCAAAAATTTTGAGGGGGTCCCCCTTTGTATTGGGGGAAAAAATGGCCGGGAAAAAGTTGGAAGAATATTTAAAAACGGGGGGTTTGAAATGAGGGAGGGGGTAGCAATATTTAAAAAAAGAACGGGGAAAAAGGAATAAAAAGAAAAATCTCAAAAATTGCCTGCTGACAATGCCAGGAGTCTGCCAACAAAAAAAATTTAACTAAAATTATTAATTGCTGGAAAAAATGACATGCGGGGATATCTGAGACAGGCTGGACGGAGCTCACTGGGTTTAACTAACGGGGTTTTAACATTTTTATTTAGAAGGTCAAAAGGGGGAGGTCCTAATGCCCTACAGAGAAATAAGGTTCAGGTTGGGGTCAACTAGGAAAGAGTGATCACAATATAATAAATTTCCATTTTCCCTCAATACAGTTTTTTGTCGAGGAGCAACAAAAACACTGAATTTCAGGAAGGCTAATTTTATTCTGCCTAAAAAGAGCCCCTAAACCTATTGACTGGGACAAGGTGTTTAAAATAGCAGAAAAAATAAAAAAAGGGGGTCTTTAAAAATCTTAAGTGCCCACTGTGAGAGGTAAAACCTTTGGAAATATGAAAATTTGATTAAAATAGGAAAAAAAAAAACTTGGATCAAAAGAAAAGAAAAGGGGGCATAAATAAAAAAAAAAAAAGCCTTTTTCCCGCTACTTAAACAGGGGGGCACGGGGGGGGCACTAAAAAGTACAGGGTTAAAAAATAAAAAAATGTAAAATAATGTAAAGCGCAAAACTGGAGACAGACATTTTTTCCCTAGAAAGTAAAACTAGCCCAAAAATTTTTAACTATTAAATAGTAAAAAATTAACTCCTTAACGACCCGCCCCCTCTTTTGACGCGGGCATTTCACGTTGTTCTCTGCAGCGACCAACTTTTGGCGTCGCGGGAACTCCCGGGGTTTTCGCCCCCGGGCGCCGCAACAGCGTGAGATCGGGCTGACAGTACACACGCCCTATCCCAACACGCCCTCGACACCTGGGAGAAGGAAACCCCCGGCTCCCTGGTCTTTAAAACCCCTTTTATTGCCCGGATCATCACCGCAGGCAATCAAAAGGGTTTCCCCCGCTTGTTTGGGTGATTTGGAACAACCCCGGGGACCCCACAGACCCGGGGAATGGCTGACAGTCGCCGGGGCCGAATAGCCCCCGGGCTGTTGTGTAAGAAGCCCCGTGATCAGGCAGACTTGTGCTGCCCATCACTGCTGTGTCAGACTGACACAGTTAAGTATTAGCATTAAATATGCTAATACTTTACTAAGTGGGGAGAAAAAAAAAAAGTAAAACAGTTCTCCATTCATAGAATTTAAAAAAAAAAAGTAAAAAACACAGAGTGTAAAAAAAAATAAAAATAAAATAAAAATAAATGTTTAGTAAAAAAATAATTGTGCATACATTACACACACAAAAGAACCTACACATATTAGGTATCCACATGAGAGTAATAACCTGTAGAATTAATCTAATACGTTATTAAGTGCGAAATGTGAATGGTGTAAAAAAAAAAAATTCAAATAAAAAAAAAAAATCTGAAATTATTTATGTGAATTTAAACTATTCCCCTATAAAGTACAACTCGTCTCGAATAAAAAGAGGCCTCAAACAACTGCATCATTGAAAAAATAAAAAAGTTACAACTGTTGAAACACAAGGAGGCTAAAACTAAAAAAATGTTCTGGTCATTAACTACTTTTCAGGCATCCGGCTTAAGGGGTTAAAACAAAATGTTGGCCCTTTGAAAAGTAGTGAGGAACATATTGTGGAGGGCGATGAGAAGAAAGCAAACCACTTAAACAATTTTTTCTCAATCTTTTGACACAATCTTACCAGCTTCCACAAGCATCTTCACAAGGTCTCTTTCTTCTGTTCTTGGGTTGATATGCACATGTCGAACCAAAGCACCTTAATCTCTGAGATACAGAACCCGTCTCCTTCTTGAGCGATATAATGGCTGGACATTCCCATTTTGTTTGTACTTGCATATAATTGTTTGTAAAGATGAACAAGGCATCTTCAGGTATCTGTAAATTGCATCCAAGGATGATCCAGACTTGTGCAAGTCCACAATTCTCTTCACGATATATTGGCCGATTTCTTTAGACGTTCCCATGATATTGCACACAGAAGCAGTGTGTCTCCGGTGTGCATTAAAAAATACATCCACAGATGTGTTTCTAATTAACTCAGATGTTGTCAATAAGCTTCCAAAGACATGACATCATCATATGGTCTGTCTCAAATTGTTTAAAGGCATATTTGGCAAATATAAATAATTTTGGTAATCCTAATTGACCTAAAACAGGTAAGGTTTATCCTGATTACATGTGAGATAGTGAGCAAAACATGCATGTGTCTTTTTATATAGTGTATGTAAACTTATGGATTCCAGCATGTGTTTTTGAAGGACAATCCTGTCCAACTAATCTCATCAGCTTATATGAGGAGATTTCTGGATTTTTCTAAAGCATTTGATACTGTGGCACATAAAAGTTTGGTAAGTAAAATGAAAATGCTTAGACTGGGGGAAAATGTTTGCGAGTGGGTAAGTAACTGTCTCATTGATGGAAAACAAAGGGTGGTGATTAACGGTACATACTCAGAATGGATTCCTGTTACTGTGGGATATCACAGGGGTCAATATTGGGCCCTATCTTCTTATAGAATATCAGTCTTTGCAGATGATACTAAACTGTGTAAAGTAATAAACACAATAGAGGATAATGTCTTATTA
Organism: Phyllomedusa bahiana; assembly: GCA_025379985.1. Classification (NCBI taxonomy): domain Eukaryota; kingdom Metazoa; phylum Chordata; class Amphibia; order Anura; family Hylidae; genus Phyllomedusa; species Phyllomedusa bahiana. The sequence continues at coordinate 10,275 of JAODAL010060144.1, read as the reverse complement.
CAAAGGGATCTGGATAAGTTGGGCAGAGAAGTGGAAGACAAGGTTTAACATGGATAAATGCAAATTTATTCACTTGGGAAGGAAAAATCCATTCCATGATTGCCCGTTAAACGGAAAAAAATCGGGATAAAAGTGACATGGAAAAGGACTTGGTAATCTTAGTGGTCAGTAAACTTAATAATAGCAGCCTGTGTAAGGCAGCAGCTGCCAAGGGAAATATGGTCATGGGGTATTTAAAAAGGGACATAGAAGCAGACATTGAGAACATTGTTCTCCTATAATACAAATCATTGGTCTGACCACACAGTATACAGTTTTGGGCATCAGTGCACAAGAAAGACATCATAGAACTTGAACAGGTTTAAAGGTGAGCAACTTAAATAATAATAGGACTGGGTGGATCACGATACCCAGAGAGATTAGCAAGATTAGGGTTATTTAGTTTAGAGAAAATATGGCTTTGGGGGACCATAATAAATATTGTATGTATAAATATATCAAAGGTCAATATAGAGATCTCTCCCAAGATCTATTCATACCCAGAACTGTATCGTGAATAAGGGGGATCCTTTATGTCTTGAGTAAAAAAAGGTTTCTACATAAACACTGAAAGGTATTCTTTACTGTAAAAGCATTGACACTGTGGGGCTCTCTGCCAGAGGAAATTGTCATGGTAAATTTACTAACAGAGTTTTAAAAGGTTCCTTATACATTTCTAGAGTGAAAAAATATAACAAGTTATAGTGACTAGGAGTCTGGAAAAGTTGTTGATCCAGGGATTTTTTCCGATTGCCAGATTGGAGTTGGGAAGGCATTTTTCCCTAAAATGAGGACAATTGGCTTCCACTAACAGTAGTTTTTACCAGTACCACATTGAGGTATATACGACTGTTTGCTTTTCATTTCATTTTTTTGGACCGTCAAGGTTACATGTTTTTGCATTTCTAAAGCTTTTGTTACACTTTTTAAAATTGATTTTTCAGTCTCAGGATAGTGCATTGCAGCAGACTGTACATTTACTGCACTTCTACTACTCCCTGCCAGTGGTTGGGTATAAAAGCTGACTTAACATGGAAGGCCTTACAGCATCTCCCATTTAATAGCTTAGATGTCATAGTTGCACTGACTGTGGCATTCAAGTAGTTACCCAGAGTTATCTCCAGTTCTATTTGCTGACTGTGGGCATCAGCTGTGACTAGCTGCCACCACCCAACATGTATGGAATGGGCATAGTTCCGGATTCCATTCCATATCGACCCCCAATATCATGACACAAATGTTCATTAATATTATTAACTGGTTCGAAATAAAAGTATTGCCATTAGTTAAGTTGCAAATTGTCCTCTACAAAGGCAGTGGAGTATTTTCCCTCAGTGAAATGTTCCTGCTCCCCTCCTGCTTGTAATACACTGACAGTACAGTTCAGAGCTATCCTACTGTAGAACCTTGATCTGAGGTTGGGGTAAAGATCAAACTTGGGGCCACATGTATGAAAACTGTCTAGGTATAAGACTTTCTTTGTTGCCCATAGCAACCAATCACAGCACCCCTCTCATTTTTCAGAGCACTATATGAAATGGGCACTCTGGTTGCTATGAGCAAAAAACACCTAGACCGTTTTCATACAGTGCACGCTGGGCAATGGTTTCCATATCTCCTCGTATGTCTTGCCCTCACACCTGACCTCTACTCTTCACCTCTTCCACAGCAATAAGACCTTTCTCACAAAACCCCCACAACCCCCTTTTGCTCTATCCCACGCACACCTACTCACACTCTCCATACTTCTTCTTGCTGCTGGGGACAAATCTCCCAATCCCGGGCTCCTCAAAGCATCCCCACTTTTGTTTCACCTGTTTCTTATAGAGCAAGTACCACAAACGTCATTAACCCCATAAACCTCAAACCCATCCCCCTCACCCCCGCCAAACCTATTCCCATGTCTGGAACTCTCTGGAATTCACATTCTGTGTGCAACAAACTTCCTTTCATCCACAACCTTTTCATCTCGTGCAAACTATCCTTCCTTAGTTTAACAGAAACCTGGCTGACACCTTCTGACACAACTTCTCCTGTTGTACTCTCTTATGGTGGGCTTCAGTTTACCCACATTCCCCACCCTGCAGCAAACATGGAGGAGGTGTCGGCCTTCTTCTGTCAGATATCTGCTCCTTTGTCCCCATTCCACCTCTACCTTCCCTCTCCCTCCTTTGAGGTACACTCTGTCCGCATCTACTCCCGCTCCAACCTTCAAGTGGCTGTTGTCTACCGACCCCCAGGCCTTGCCACTGCCTTCCTTGACTACTTCGCTTCCTGGCTCCTCCACTATGTTTCCACTGACATTCCCATTATTATCATGGGAGATTTCAACATCCTCATCAATACACCCCACTCCACTACTAACAAACTCTTGTCACTCTCTTCTTTCTTTGGCCTCTCCCAGTGGACCTCTGGAGCAACTCAGAAAGATGGACACACACTGGACTTCATCTTCACCTGCCTCTGCCCCCTTTCTAACCTCTCAAACTCTCCTTTCCCCATTTCTGACCACAACCTGATCACCTTTTCCACCATCTTCACTCCACCTGCCCCTTTTAACCCAAATCTCATACACCCCCACAGGAACCTACAAAACCTCAAACATCACACTCTCTCTGAATCTCTTGCCCTCCTCTCTACCATATCCTCATTTGCTGACACAGACACAGCCACCACTTTCTACAACAACCCAATCACCTCCACTCTTGACGCGGTCGCCCCTCTCACACACAACAGAACCTGCAAAATCAACAGGCAACCCTGGCGCACAGATTCCACTAAACAGCTGAGACGAGCTTCCAAATTTGCTGAATGCCAATTGGAAGAAAACACACTCCACCGCGTCATACAAACAATCACTCCACACATTTAAATCTGCACTCACCTTAACAAAGCAGGATTACTGTACCAATGTCATATCCGCCCTGTCACACAGCACCAGACAACTTTTTAAAACCTTCAACTATCTCCTCCATCCACCAGCACCCCCTCCCTCATCTCTCCTATCAGCAGATGATTTCTCCACTCACCTACTAAATAAGATCAATCTCATCAGATAAAGCTTCACTCTGCAGTCCCCTCCACCTACCTCTATTCCTGCAGTGTCCCCACAGCCCACCCTTATACCGACACAGTCCCCACCACCAATCCCTACACCTGCACATCACTACTCCTCCCTAACATGCTTCTCTCCTGTCACCATGACAAGCGTTCCTCTCTACTTGTCAAATCCAACTTCACTACCTGTAATCTTGACCCACAGCCATCCCTCCTCATCCTTGACCTTAGTGCTGTTATTATCCCAGCCCCCGCCCATCTCTTCAACCTATCAATAACCTCTGGCACCTTTCCTTCCTCCTTTAAACACGCTACAATCACAACCATCCTTAAGAAACCATCTCTTTATCCCCTCCTGTCTGTCTAACTATTGTCTCATCTCACTGCTTCCATTTGCCTCTAAACTCCTTGAATAGTAAGTCCACCTTCAACTGTCCTCTCATGTCTCCACCAACTCTTTCCTTGAGCCACTGCAATCTGGTTTCTGACCCCACCACTCTACTGAAATTGCCATAACCAAAGTCACCAATGACCTAGTAACTGCAAAAGTTTCATATCACTACTCTGCCCTTCTCCTCTTAGATTTTTCTTCTGCCTTTGACACTGTCAACCATTCATTCCTGCTACAAATCCTCTCCTCCCTCGGCATCACGGACTTGGCCCTATTCTGGGTCTCCTCATTCCTCACTGATCAAACATTTAGCGTCTATCCTGGGCCCACTACTCTTATCTATCTACACTCTTGGCATGGGTCAGCTCATAGCATCACATGGCTTTCAATACCACCTGTATGCTGACGATGCTTAACTCTATATCTCCGGCCCAGATGTCACCTCTCTGCTCTAACAGATCCCAGACTGTCTTTTATCCATATCATCTTTCTTCTCCTCCCGCTTCCTAAAACTAAACTTGGAGAAAACTGTATTTATCATCTTCCCACTGTTCAACTCTATTCCTCCACCTGATCTCTCTATCACAGTCAACGGCTACACTCACTCACTGACTCTGCAAGTCCGCTGTCTTGGGATAACTTTTGACTCAAATCTGTCTTTCAAACCGCACATCCAAGCCCTTACCTCTGCCTGCCGCCTCCACCTGAAAAATATCTCCAGAATCCTTCTCTGTGGCCTCCCGTCTACCACCCTCGCTCCCCTCCAAACCATCCTTAACTCTGCTGCCCATCTGATTCACCTGTCTCCTCAATACTCCTCTGCCTCTCCATTCTGCCAGTCCTTGCACTGGCTACCCAGAAAATCCAGTTCAATTGAGTAACTTTGACCTACAAGGCTCTCCATAACCTCTCCCCTCCATACATCTCTGTCTTAATTAGTGATGAGCGATTGTGTCAACTATCGTTATTGAGTCGATATCGGCAATTCTCATGCGGATAGGCGATAACAGATTATCGCCGATGACCATTAAAGTCTATGGGAGAGGAACACCTTCATTATTACACCCAAACAGGGGTGGAGAATCTGGAATTAACACCCAGAACAGTAAACTGGATATGTGCTACATCTTTGGCAAGACAAATAGGCAACAAGAGTCACAGAAAAAAAGTCACAGACTATTTACTATCCCTGTCCTGTACCACAGCATGACCCTAAAACCTGCATGACCCACAAATTAAAAAGTGCCGGAAGAAAGTATTATTTGAACCATCATTTTAGTTGAACTGGACATTGACTATCCCTGTCCTGGAACACAGCATAAACCCTTAAACCTGTCTGACCCACAGATTAAAAAGTGCCAGAAAAAAGGAGTCTTTCAACCACCATTTTAGTTGAACTGGACATTGACTGTACCTTTCCTGGGCCACAGCATGAGCCCCAAACCTGCATGACCCCCAGATTTAAAAAGTGCCTGAAAAAGGAGTCTTTGAACCACCATTTTAGTTGAACTGGACATTGACTATCCCTGTCCTGGACCACAGCATGACCCTCAAACCTGCATGACCCACAGATTAAAAAGTGGTGTAAGAAAGTAGTCTTTGAAGCAGTATTTTAGTGAAATAGACATTGACTATCCTGTAACGCAGCATGACCTAAAAACCCGCACAGGTGCCCTTATTGACCATCAGCATAAAATTTTGCAATAAGAAATAAACTATATTAAAAACAACTAGTTTTCCAATACTGCTGCAGCTAGAGTTACTTGCCATTCTACTGGTGACATTGTTCCATTGTGACATGAATGTGAAGCAAACGAAACAGATGTCCCCAGTAAGTCAACAAGGCCTGTCTGAAAATCCTGCATTCTTCTGTCAAGTGGGTTGAAGGAAATTACTGATCAAGGCAGTTGAGGCTGTAAACGTGGATCACACAGGTTCAGCTAGCAGGCCCGGAGTTACAGTGGGTGCGGTGAAAGCCAGGGCTGGTGTTCGTCATCTATTAACACAGCAAAAATGCCCTTATGACGCAGCAACGAAAACAGTCGTGCTGAAGCAGAGTGCGGAAGCGGAAGTCTGAGCTAAGAGCTTTGATCCTTTGACCACTGTTGACAATTGCGAAGAACAAATGTCTGTTAGAAACCACATTTTGTAAAATAGGACCTGTAGTATAGCTGTATTTCACAGTAGCATGACCCAAAAATTATAAAAATGACTTCTCAACCACTGTTAAAAATTGTGAGGGAGAAATGCCACTTAGAAGCCACATTTCTGTTCCAAAGGACCTTGATTATAGCTGTATCTCACAGCACCATGACCCCAAAACCATTGACAGTACGAAAAATTTTAATGAAGAGGTGAGTAAATGTAATAACATTTTTTTCATGAAACCGTGTACAATTGGTGTCTTTTACAGTTTCCTCCCCGCAAAACCAGCAAAATGACCTTTTGGGAACTGAGAATAAAAATTGCAGTAAGAAATTAACATTTTAAAGAAAAATTTTCAAGGGGACCATTTCTGTTTGAAGAGGAATATGAAGTAGACCGGCAACTTATCGGTGACCTCGGCAATTGGGGCCACAACATCAGAGATCCACACCTGATTCATCTTTATGAAAGTCAAACGATCTACATTATCAATGGAAAGCCGGATGCGTTTGCCTGTAATGACTCCTCCAGCTGTGCTGAAGGTCCGCTCAGATATGACGCTGGCTGCTGGGCAGGACAACACCTCTATGGCGTGGAGAGCGAGCTCGGGCCATTCATCCATTTTGGATACCAAGAAGTCGATTGGTTACGGAACATATCCAAAAACATCGGTGTTGAGACGCAGATAGTCGTGCACCATGATCTTAAGCCGGTCTCTGTGTGTTATATGTGTGTCCTGCATTACATGTGTTGGTGAGGTGGTAAATAAGGATTGCCTTCGCTTCATGTTGGACGGATGCTGACGATGATGATGACGACATTTGTGGCCGTGACTGGGAGGACGAGGAGGTAAGACTGCTAGATGCAGGTTGCATTAACCACTGAAGACCAGATTGGCAACGCTGTTCGTTACTGAGATTCACAGGGCACCGACACATCAATGACAGGCCTGAGGGCCGCAACATGATCCGCTGGCTTGCATGTGTTGCCACACGGGAAAGGGAGCACCTTTCTCAACCCCCCCCCTTCTTACCCCCCTCTTTTTTCCTTACCCCCTTTTAGTTCCTCCATGTTCAAAAAATGTAAAATTTAAAAGGGTTGGGAAAGAGTTTTTGACATTTCTTATTGAAAGTGGAAAATAAGCTATTCTTAAATCCCTTAATTTCCAAAACCCAAACTAGGTTTTAAAACAGAATTGTTTCTTCAAATATCTTGAAATGGGTCTGGTGGAAAAACCCCAACAAAAAATAAACAGTTTTCTTCTTCAGCCCCCGAGATTTAAAAACTCCCCAGTAGGACCATTTTATAGTTTCAACAAACTTTTTACAAATGCACATTGCCAAAAGGAGAACATGAGTGAAAAAGAAGTATTAAAAAATTTTATGAAATTTCATATCGGGTTTTTCCACCAGTGACAACAGGCGGCAGTTACTATGAAATAATGTGTAAAACAATTTGCGTACAATGCACGATTAGTGCCAAACTGAGATGCCTGAGTGAAATAGAATATTGAAAGTTATATGGGTTAATAGGAGGCCTTTGCCCATGACAACAGGGGAATTCACTATAAAATATGAATAAACGATAGTGACAACTGCGCCAAAAAAGACGCACGGACTGAAAAAGAGTATTTTAAAAGTTATATGGTTTTTAAATGGCGGCCTTCGCACCCTGGGCAACAGGGTGTAAAAATTTTTTAAAAATATGAAAAAAACAATTTGGCCCAAAAAGACGAAAGGGCTGCAAAAAGTATTTAAAAAGTTATATGGATTAAATGTCGGTTTCGCACCACGACAACAGGAGTAATTTACTTTAAAAAAATGTTAACCAATATTACAACTAGCTCTATGCGACAAACAGACACCGACTGCAACAAGAGTATTTAAATGATTTGGATTAATATGGCGGCCCCTTTGTACCACTACAACAGGAAAATTTATAAAAATTATGTATAACACAATATGCAAAATGAGCCTTTGCGGCAAACAACACGGTTGGAATAAGATATTTAAGTGTTATATGTATTAAATGGCGGCCTTTGCACCACTGCAACAGGCGTAATTTCTAAAAAAATATGTAAAACACAAATTTTTGTCAACGAGCCTTTGCGGCAAACAACCCCGGGGTTCAAAAAAAACTATTTAAAAGTTATAGGGGTAAGTTATGCCGGTTTTTAGGAACACTGACACACATATTGCAAAAAGAACTGAAAAAACAGAGACCATTTCACCTCCTATCAGACGTCTGCTTGCCAAAAAAGTGGTAAAAAAAAATGCTTTTTCAATTCAAGATCACAGAACACACTGAGCTGCAAAATATCTCCCTTCCTTTCAAAAGCCTCTCCTGCGCCCCCCCCTCCCTCCCCGCAGCCCCTAAAAACTTTCTCTAACTAAATAAGAAGTGAAATTCTGTAATCTAACTCTATTCTAAGCTGTTGGTAGGTGGATGGTTTATTGTATTAGAAGAGACGATCTCTCAGAGCTGTTAGAACAGATATTGGTTTAAATGCAGACATGTCATGCTGTGAAGTGGAATATACAGAAAATGAGCTGAACAGGAAATGCAGTTGCATAGATAAAATGAGGTGACGTGATTTTTGCAGCCAATGAGATCCATACATCGCAAAGTGGTGACGTTGTACATCCTCCTCACCCCTCTCTATCCTCGGAGCTGATTGGCTCGCCGCCAAAATGACAGGAAACGCTGAAAATGACGTGATAGTAATAGATCATCTGTAAGATTGTCACCTAAACTATCGAGTGATGGGAAACTTCCGATAAGCCTAAAAACCATGCCGATTTCAACTTTTGCTGATAATATTGCTCATCCCTAGTCTTAATCGCTAGATATGTCCTCTCACACAATCTCCGCTCCTCACAGGCCCTTCTTCTCTGCTCTCCCCTTATCAGCTCTTCTCATAACCGTCTCCAAGACTTCTCATGTGCTTCCTCCACACTCTGGAACTCACTGCCCCAAAACATCAGACTCTCACTAGCCTCAAAAGCAACCTGAAAACCCATCTCTTCAGGATTGCCTATAACTAGTGTTGAGCGATTTTTATCGACAAAGTTGAAATCGGCAAGGTTTTTATGGTGATCGAAATTTCCAGATCATGCGATAATTAAGGTTAAAATCTGAGCATCATCTATTAAGATCGCGCCTTTTTCGGCGCTTCCTGTAATTTTTGGGGGCCAGCAAATCAGATTACAGAATAGAGCAGGGTGACATGTGTGTGCAAAAGTCATGACTGGGATGTGTATGGGTTTCGATTGGCTGGAAAAATCACATGACCTCGTTTTTACATAGAACAGCGTTTCCTGTTTCAGCCTCAGTGTCTCTCAGCGTCTCATAGGGAAAGGACCTGCGCTCTGTCTGTGGCCAAACAGCTCAGCAAATTAGTCATTTCTGCACAGAGAAACCCTACTATTAGCTGTGACCGCCCAAATTAGTAGATTAGAGTTTTTGAAGAATATATGTAGTTAGCTAGAGAATTTTAAAGCAGCATCACCACTGTAAATTAAAACGCGGGGGGAGCGGGGGGGGGGGGGGGGGGGGGCCCGCGGGCGAACAAAAAACAAGCTCTATCTATAAAGAACATTGAATAAAGTTTACCAAAATTTTGAGACATTTGTAGTGGAAAAACTTTTTATTAAATTTGCTATTTAAATATTTCCGGATATGGCAGCCTGAACTTATATTGGTAAAAATCATTTCTAGTAACTGCAGGTTTTTCCCTTTGTTAGCGAAAAAATCCACTTTTATCAGTATAAAATTTCAGAAGGTGTTCATTTTAATTTTTTTACGTTTTTAAAATCCCCTTTGACTTTAAAATTTCAACCACAATCTTGGTCAACACTTTTTTTGCCAAAAATACCTGAATCGTCAAAACCCTCACAGTTAAACGGTTTTTTTGACTTTTGCGCACCCCAGTACTGTTCATTGACCCCCCGCTCTACGTAAATCTTTAAAAAAAAGCAATTTTATATTTACCCCCAGTGAATTGAAAGGTGCAAAAAAAAACCATTATTATTCAAAACATAAACATTACGTGTTTTTTGACTTTTGCGCACCCTACTGTTTATTGACGCAGCATCTACGAAAAACTTAAAACAAATTCTAAAATTTACCAAGGTAATTGAAAGGGGCAAAAAATACCGTTTTTTAATCAAAACATAACATTTTCGTTTTTTGACTTTTTTTTTCGCATCCAGTACTGTTCATTTTACCGCACATTAACGTAAATCTTAAAACCAATTCTATTTCACCACAGGTGAATTGAAAGGTCAAAAAATCCATTTATTTATCAAAACAAACTTACTGTTTTTTTGACTTTTGGCCACCAGTACTTTCATTTACCCAGCATCTACGTAAAATTAAAAACAGCAATTCAAAATTCACCCCAGTGAATTGAAAGGGGCAAAAAAAATTTTCCATTTATTATATCAAAACATAAGAGTTACTGTTTTTTTTTTACTTTTGCGCACCCAGCATTTTATTTGACAGCAAAACTAAATCTTAAAACAGCAATTCTATTAAAACCACAGGAATTGAAGGGCAAAAAAAAACCGTTTTTTTATATCAAAACAAACAGTTACGTGTTTTTTGAAATTTTGCGCACCCCTACAGTTCATTTACGCAAACAT
>JAODAL010060143.1:0-21051 GCA_025379985.1 Phyllomedusa bahiana | reverse complement strand
AAATTTCAAATTTTTAAACCCATCCCATGGGCTATTCAGTTATGAAATGGACATTATTATAGTAAGCTAAATATGAAGCAATAGCTGGAGCACAGAACTGAATAAAATGTTATTAGTTTAATATACCCAGTATTCAACACTATAGCACAATAGGCTGAACTGGATGGATGTCTCTCTTATTTCAGCCTTGTAAACTATATAACTATATAACTGTCTCTAATATTATCTTTGATCAATTAGACCTATTAGTAGTGTATCAATTAGGTCTGGTTCACATCCTCATTGTGTATTCTGTTGCTCTACTCGCTATGGAGACATAAAAGTGGAAAGAAATGGATGAATTCATTTCTATGTTTTTTTTAAGGTCTCAGTTTGTATCAGTTTGGCTCTGTTCCGTCAGATTTCCATTCCTTTTTACTGTTGCACTATTTTTTCCATTAAAGACAAAAAATCTGCAGGAAAGTACTCTGACATTTCTTCTTTTACATTGAAGTCAATAATGAACAAATACTAAGGGCTATCGATTTCCATCCGTTTTTACATCCGTTTGAAAGATCCATTATTTGTTCTGTGCATGTGCAGAAGAATTTCACCCTGCTACAGGGCTAACAAAAAAGTGGATCTGTTTTTAACAGATGCAAACAGATATAAATGTTGTAATTTTCTTAATGGATTTATATGATCCTTTAAATAAACGGATACTTTGACTTCAGTTTTCATCAGTTCATTTCCATGTTCAGGAGAATGTCCTTTGCTTCCTTTCACAATGGATCACCCACTGAGGATGCGAACAAGGCCTTATTTTGTATTATATGTTGTATAAGAGTAATAAATATTGGAAAGCTAATAATGTTTTTAACCTGAATATTTTTAGTCTTTTTCCATCCTATTGCATGTTTCTCGTAAATGTGGTGCCAACATTCCAAAAGGAGTCAAAAAGTGAGCCTGAAAACTATAGGCCCATAAGTTTATCATTTGTTGTAGGTAAATTGTTTTAAGGTTTCCTAAGAGATGCTATACTGGAGTATCTCACTGGAAATAAATGTATAATTCCGTTCCAGCATGGGTTTATGAAAGATAGGTTGTGTCAAACTAATCTCATCAGATCCTATGAGGAGGTTAGTTCTAAACTGGATTGGGTTGAGGCCCTGGATGTCATATATCTGGATTTTTCTAAAGCATTTGATTCTGTGCCATATAGAAGGTTGATACGTAAAATGAGAATGCTTGGACTGGGGAAAAATGTTTGCAAGTGGGTAAGTAACTGTCTCAGTGATACTCGGATACCCTGTTACTGGTGGGGTAACATAGGAGTCTGTATTGAGCCCTATTCTCTCTTACCGTTTCCTGACCACCCAGTTATGCCCCCTGAGAATCCTATCCACATCAGCGCCTGCCTCCTTCCCTCACCTATACATATATCCCACACACTCCTTTCCCTTTTCAAATACCACAAATCACCTGCTCACATAGTGCTGCACAAACACCGCTCATATTCATCACTAAACCATCTGCTGTATTGTAAGGGACCGGTCAGGGACACACGAGAAGACAAAGACAGAGTGAGGCCCTGACACTGGTCCCAACCACTGTCCCTGCCTTTTGGGGGTACCCGACTCCTTAAAAGGTCGGCCCCAACCAGAAGACTGAACACTATACTGAATACGTGGAAACACAAGACACAGACAAACAAATACAAAACAGAATAAGGGAACATCAGGCAAGCAAGGTTGGCAGCAAGTGGGCAGCGCAGTGAAAAGGAAAACGTAAGAAGAGCCAAGTCGGTAACTGTCGGGCAATGCGGTACAAAATCAGGAGGAAAAAGGATATTTCAAAAGTCAAGCAAAGTCAGGAAAACAGGGGAATCCAACAAGAAACAGCAAGCAAAGGTATAGGAAGGATCCAATTCACACTGGTAACTAAGAATACAAATAATTATGTTAAAAACCATGGTTTTCGTCGCAACGGCCGTGGTCGGCGACCAGAACTCGAAGCTGGGGGCCCTGCCCGTGCTGATCATGACAGTACCCCCCCTTTAGGAGGGGCCACCGGACCCTCCACAGACCCTCCAGGTTTACCAGGGTGGGCTTGGTGAAGTTTTCCCTTAACCTGCTTGGGGGTATATTTTACTGATGGGACTCGAAGACGGAGCCTTTCTGGTCTGAGTCGACGTTTTTTATTGATTTGTTTTAGTTGGGCGTTTTTAAGAGTCTTATGACTCCTAGCTCAAACAGTGCACAGTCATTTAATGGCGGATTCAATTTTAGCTTCCCAACCTGTAACGGCGGAATACGTGAGGTGGAAAACATCGTCACAGCAAAAGTGGAGCTGCTCAGAAGGAGCAGAACTTGATATGTCTGTAGTCGAGGACACAAGATCTGAATTCACAGTGGCAACAACTACTGTACTCCCGGAGGAAGAATATTTTAAGGTTCCTCAATATACCGGTACATAGATTCTCGTTCCGGGGCAGAATAGTTGACTCTGCCTGGAGAGAGGTCTATAGTGCAAACATCAGGTTTGGTGCAGAGGCAGTTTATCCACCAGCCTCCATCAAGCTCCCATTGAAGACGAAATTACATTCGAAATATCATATCAATTACAGCACACCCCAAGGAGTGCGCTGTTTTCCCGAATGAAACCACACGAGTCCCCCATTTGATCAACTCGGTGGTCCTCCAGTTCGAATACAGATTATGGAGATTGAGCCAGGCAACCCAAGAATAATATCCGCAGTGAGTTTTCTCCATGAAAAAAAAAGGAAAGTTTTTTCAGTATGTGAACTCCCAACACTAAAGTGATCTCTGCAGTACGAAATTTTATTCTTCCTCCGGTTAGGGCGGCAGAATCGACACTTGAAACGAAAAGGGAGAACACAAGGGAACTAGTTCCAACCCCAAGGGTTTTGAGCAACAGCCTGCTGATAAAACTAGCTGAAAAAGCACCTGAGTCAATCATGGCTCGACAACCAAACCTCTTGAACTAGAAACCAAGGTTACGGCAAAACAAACTTGTTATTAGAGTTAGAGGTAACCTTACACCGAGTTACCTTCCGGAAATGTTCAGGCCTTTTTTTTTTTTTTTGGTGTTTCCTCGGGTGACTTGGGCCTAGTCGGGCAGTTTCTCAGAAAATGGTCCAGTTTCCCACAAAAAAAAGGCACAAGGGTTTCTCCAACCGGTTTTCTCCTCCTAGTGGCAGCAGATAGCAACCCAACAAACCAATTGTATCTTCTCCAGAAGACTGAGAGGGAGATGGAAGAGAGGAACTTTCCAAGAAGTTAGAAGGAGGTTTTACAGGAAAGCCTGACTTGAGCTGAAGAAAACAAACCCCCTTGCTTTTTTCTCATCTCTCCTTATCTTCGGGCAATAGTTACGGCTAAAGTCATGAAGTCATTTAGGGTCTCGGGGGTCGGGTGGTCTGACCAAAACATATTTTACATCATCAGAAAGCCCTTGCCTGAAGAGGGTTTTTATATGTTGGTCAGACCAACCGGTTCAACGTACACCATTGGGGGAACTCGGAACAGTAGTCTTCGGCCGAGCAACAGCCTTGCTGAATAGATAACAGCTGAGATTCTGCCCATGTCGCACGGTTGGGATTATCATAAACATGGCCTAGAGCTAAAAAAAATCTGTCCACTGATCTCCACTCAGGGGCTTCAGGGGTATAACTAATGTCCAATCCTGAGGTGGGCCCTGGAGGAGAGACACAAAAATTGCTACTTTTTCAGCCTCATTGGAAAAATAATTGAAGCGAAAAAATAGATGACAGGATTCTCGAAAGGTTTCGGAATCTGTCAGGATTACCATCAAAGCGTTCCGTTAGCAACATCTTAGATTTCTGACGGGTGCTTGGATCCACAAAAGCAGGGGCAGGTAGGGACACAGATGGGATGGCAGGTCCGGGTACCGGGGTCGTTATGGCGTCCAGACGCTGTGAAATTAGATTCATAAGCCCCGCCATGCCCTGAAATTGGGTCGTCAACTCATCCAGGCGGTCAGTGACCGACAAGTCGGTGCTCATGTTGAACCGCCAGGGGAGTTGACAGGAATATGGGCCTGTTATAATGTAAGGAACCGGTCAGGGACACATGAGAAGACACAGACAGAGTGAGGCCCTGACGCTGTCCCAACCCACTGCCCTGCCTTTTGGGGGTACCCGACTCCTTAAAAGGTCGGCCCCAACCAGAAGACTGAACACTAAAACTGAATACGTGGAAAACAAATACAAAACACAGTAAGGGAATGTCAGGCAAGCAAGGTTGGCAGCAAGCGGGCCGCGCAGTACAAAATCGGGAGACTGAAGAGGAAAACGTAAGACGAGCCAAGTCGGTAACTGTCGGGCAATGCGGTACAAAATCAGGAGGAGAAGGATAGTCAAAAGCCAAGCAAAGTCAGGTAACAGAGAATCCAACAAGAGAACAGCAAGCAAAGGTATAGGAAGGACCCAATTCACACTGGTAACTAAGAATACAAAGAATTATGTTAAAAACCATGGTTTTCGTCGCAACGGCCGTGGTCGGCGACCAGAACTCGAAGCTGGTGGTCTGTCGGGCATGATCATGACATGTATCTTTTCTTTCTCCTGCTTCTCGCTGCAGGTGACATCTCTCCTAACCCCGGCCCACCCTCCTTTACTGCTCACCCCACCTCCTCCCTCCATAGAAACCCTCCTAACCTGCTTGCTATTCGCTGTACGTCTTTTCCAGTCCCTTTCAAATGTGCTCTGTGGAACGCCCGATCCGTCTGTAACAAACTCACTGCTGTCCATGACCTGTTCCTCTCTCACTCCCTCAATCTCCTCGCTCTCACTGAAACATGGCTCCAGCAATCTGACACTGCTTCCCTTGCTGCTCTCACCTATGGTGGGCTACACTTCACCCACACCCCCAGACCTGAGAACAGGCCGGGTGGAGGAGTTGGCATACTCCTTTCTCCACACTGCACTTACCAGGTCATCCCTCCCGCACCCTCTCTCACTTTCCCCTCCTTTGAGGTCCACACCCTCAGACTCTTTCAGCCATTTTCCCTCAGAGTCGCCGTTGTGTACAGACCCCCCGGCTCTCCCCGCCAGTTTCTAGATCATTTTGCTGCCTGGCTTCCTCATTTCCTCTCTACTGAAATACCCACACTCATCATGGGTGATTTTAACATCCCCATTGATGACCCCATGTCTCCTTCTGCCTCTTATCTTCTTTAAATAACCTCTTCCCTCGCCCTATCTCAGTTTACAGACTCTCCTACCCATAAGGATTGGAACTCTCTTGATCTGGTTTTCTGTAACCATTCCTCAATCTCTAACTTTAATAATTCTCCTTATACTCTCTCTGATCACATCGCTCCATTAACACCCAGGAACTTACAGACAGCATACAGTCCTCGCTGCCCCCAATCTCCTCCCTCTCCTGTCCAGACCTGGCTGTCAAACATTACAATGAAACTCTCACAACCACCCTGGACATATTGGCACCACTCACACACCGCACCACCAGAGTCAGATGCCGGCAGCCTTGGCACACACCTCAGACTCGCCATCTGCAGTGCTGTTCCAGGTGTGCTGAGCGTCTATGGAGAAAGTCGAAGCTACTTGCAGACTTTCTCCACTATAAATTCATGCTCAGGACTTACCACACTGCCTTTCACTATGCCAAACAAGAATATTTCACCTCCCTCATCTCAACCTTACACAACAACCCTAAACGCCTGTTTGACACCATTCACTTCCTTCTCAGGTCTAAAGCTCATGCCCCGGTTAGTGACCTCTGTGCTGAAGACCTGGCCACTCATTTCAAAGAGAAAATTGACAGAATCCGGCAAAACATCTCATCTCAAACCCCAAGCAGCACCCATCTGGTCCCTCCCCACACATCCCCCAGCTTACTCTCAGCTCTTGACCCGACGACAGAAGAAGAAGTGTCCAGCCTTTTCTTGTGAGATCGCCCCACCACCTGCTCTAGTGACCCCATTCCCTCCCACCTTGTCCAGTCCATTTCTCCGGCTGTCCTCTCTCACATAACTACAATCTGTAACCTCTCTCTCTCCACTGGGATTTTTCCATCTTCCTTTAAACACGCTGTTATTACTCCTTTACTGAAAAAGCCCTCTCTGGACCCATCCTGCGCTGCCAACTACCGACCAGTCTCTAACCTGCCCTTCATCTCTAAACTCCTGGAACGCTTGGTCTACTCTCGCCTAATCCGCTATCTCTCTGCTAACTCTCTTCTCGATCCTCTACAATCCGGTTTCCGCACCCTACACTCCACGGAAACTGCTCTAACTAAAGTCTCCAATGATCTCCTCACTGCTAAATCTCAGGGCAACTACTCGTTGTTGCTTCTTCTGGATCTCTCTGCAGCGTTTGACACTGTGGATCACCATCTTCTCCTCAGCATGCTCGGCACCATTGGCCTCCAGGACACAGCTCTCGCTTGGTTCTCATCCTACCTCTCTGACCGCTCCTTCAGTGTCTCATTTGCAGGATCTACCTCCTCTCCTCTTCCTCTTGCTGTCGGGGTTCCTCAGGGATCCGTTCTCGGTCCTCTCCTCTTTTCTATCTACACAGCCCCCATTGGACAAACAATCAGCAGATTTGGCTTCCAGTACCATCTCTATGCTGATGATACTCAACTATACACCTCCTCCCGGGACATCACTCCCGCCCTGCTACAAAACACCAGTGACTGTCTGTCCGCTGTCTCTGACATCATGTCCTCTCTCTATCTCAAACTAAACCTCACTAAAACTGAACTTCTAGTCATCCCACCATCTACTAACCGACCTTACCCTGCCATTTCTGTCTCAGTGTGTGGCACCACCATAACTCCGAGGCAGCAGGCCCGCTGTCTGGGGGTTATACTAGATTCTTATCTGTCTTTCACTCCCTTTATCCAGTCCCTCGTCTGCTCCTGTCACCTGCACCTCAAGAACATCTCCAGAATCCGTCCTTTTCTCACTGTGAAAACAACTCAAACTCTCATTGTTGCTCTTATTCATTCTCGTCTTGACTACTGTAACTCCTTGCTTATCGGTCTCCCTCTGTGCAAACTCTCCCCTCTCCAATCTGTCCTGAATGCAGCAGCCAGGCTTGTCTTTCTTTCCAGCCGCTACACTGATGCCTCTACCCTGTGTCAGTCACTGCAATGGTTGCCCATTCAGTACAGGATACAATATAAACTCATCACACTCACCCATAAAGCTCTCCACAGCGCTGCACCCTCTACATCTCCTCCCTCATCTCTGTCTACCAACCTACCCGCTCTCTCCGCTCTGCTGATGATATCAGATTACATTCCTCAATCATCCAAACCTCTCATGCACATCTTCAAGACTTCACACGTGCGGCACCAGTTCTCTGGAACATGCTACTGCAGGCGATCATGCACACTCAGAACTCTCATAGCTTTAAGAGGGCCCTGAGAATACATCTTCTCACTCTGACCTACCAGAATCCCTAATGGCTAAGTTCCCCCCTTCTCCCCCCTCACCCGCCAGCGCACTCATTTTCAGCACTTAACTGTATATAGATGTACTGTCTG
This sequence comes from Phyllomedusa bahiana, assembly GCA_025379985.1. Taxonomy (NCBI): domain Eukaryota; kingdom Metazoa; phylum Chordata; class Amphibia; order Anura; family Hylidae; genus Phyllomedusa; species Phyllomedusa bahiana. The sequence goes on along the minus strand of JAODAL010060143.1, from coordinate 13,516 downwards.
GATGGCAGGTCCATCCGAATTCTACATAAAACAATCCCATATTTATGTCACATGGCTGGACCATTGTAAATCTAGCACTTCTTACCCATTGTCTCTCCCGTACACCCTAATAGATTGTAAGCTCTTGCGTGCAGGGCCCTCTCACCTTGTGTCTCATCTGTACGTAGCTTTTCATTGCGCAATGTATTTTTTTTTGTCTGCACCTACACCCTCCAAATTGTAAAGCGCTGCGGAATATGTTGGCGCTATATAAATAAAGATTATTATTATTATTATTAATGTCTAAGGGGTTTAACAGCACAGGATGGCAGCGGCACACTCCCACGCTGTAACCACCGAGTGTTAGCTGCAACACCCGCCGGCTATGTAGCGGAATCGCAGGACATACTCATATGTCCAATGCCGAGTTAATATATTCATTAATGACCTTACAGAAGGACTGCACAGTAGAATATCAATCTTTGCAAATGATACTTAATTACTAAAGTAATTAACACAATAAAGGATAATATACTATAACAGAGGGAACAGGATAAGTTGGAGAAGTGCTGGGCAGAGAAGTGAAAGATGAGGTTTAACATGGATAAATGCAAGTTCATGCACACAGGAAGGAAAAATCCATTCCATGATTACTTGTTAAATGGAAAAACTCTGGTTAAAACCAGCATAGAAAATTACTTGGGAATCTTAGTGGACAGTAAACTTATTGCAGCAGCCAGTATATAAGTCACTGGTTAGACCACATATGGAATATTGTGTACAGTTTTGGGCACCAGTGCACAGGAAAGATATTGTAGAGTTTGAACAGGTACAAAGGTGGGCAAGGAAAATAATAAAAGGCCTGGTTGGACTGCAATACCCAGAAAGATTATCAAAATTAGAGATAAGACAGATTCGGATTGACCTAATAAATATATATAAATATATCAAGGGTCAATATAGAGATCTCTCCCAAGATCTATTTATACCCAAGATTGAATTTAGAAAAAGAGGGACTCCTCTATGTCTTGAGGAAAGAAGTTTCTACATAAACATAGAAAGGCATTATTTACTGTAAGAGCAGTGAGACTGTGGAGTTCAAAAAGGGTCTGAATGCATTTCTAGAGCGTAATAGTATAATAAGTTGTGACTTGGATTCTGGAGGTTTGTTGATCCAGGGATTTATTCTGGATCAACACTATAGTACAATAGGCTGAAGTGGATGGACGTCTTTCTTTATTCAGCCTTATAGACTATGTAATTATATAATTACTTACCCAGTGTCATCACCATGAGGGATTCCAATGGTTGGAATAGTTGGCAACAGCGATAAAAGCCATCTGACATGCCAAACACTTTGGGTTTTAAAGGCACAGAAGTAGGTTGTGGAAAGTCCTAGAAATACCCCCAAAAAATTTTGGGAGGACCTTAGTGCAAAGTATGGAGAGAAAGTAGACAACCTTGGAGGTGCACTGAAAATGTGGTTGATCTGTGTATCTAAAAAAGTATGCTGAGCTTGGAAATCAGAACGCTGGCTTTTCCTACTGCAGGAAAGATAGATGGGTTAGAAGCTGAGGGGCCACTGGTGTATAAAAGGCCAAGACCTGTGTAAAGCTGATCTTAAGGGTCATCTGTGCAGTGATGGAAATTATTTACAGGAGAAACAACAGTGTTTGCTTTGCCATGGAGGGTCTAGACATCACAGACCAGATAGTGACAATGGAAGTAGGTGCAATGTGCTGTGTGAGCTGACTTTGAAGCAGTGTACGTAGAGTTACCATTTTTTAAACAAATTCTGGACATTTAAAACCGTACCCTTGGCCTGCCTGAATGCCCAGCAAGACCTCAAAAGCTCTCCAAAAAACTGTGCCCATTTTGCAGCTCAGTTGATAGAATTTTCCTGGTAAAATTGGAAGTGTAAGCAGGTACAGTTATGAGTAGCCTGTAAGGCTATGTTCACACGGCTTATTTCAGAACGTATTTACATCGGATTGCTGATCGTAAATACGTTCTGAAATCAGGTGAAAATCAGTTTCAAATAAGTGCCACTAAGTGTGGCACGTATTTGGAACTGATTTCCCGACGGATTCACCATCCGCATTCATTATAGGTGGTGAATCCGTCCGGAAATAATTCACATGTACATTGTTTTTCCGGCTGTTTTGCGGCTGCAATCCGCGGCGGTAATCCGGAACGGACATAAGTCTGAACGACGACACTTATTTCCCATTAAAATCAATGTAAAACGGCCAGTTACTTGTTTGTAACTGATTTCACAACGGATTTGCGGCCGTAAATACGGCTGCAAATCCGTTGTGAAATAAGCCGTGTGAAACTGGGTTTGTTTTTGGAGCTGAGGGAGAATCCCTAGCTTTGGTGACTGATAGATACTACTAGTAATTGGTTACCTTGGGAGCCTGTTAACAGGGATTAAAATTAAGGGACTGGAATTAGCTTATATTGTGGGGATTAGGTAGTATACCCTGTTGGGACAGCGCAGAGAGCAGTATGATGAGCCTGGTAGACAGTGAAAGGGGTAGTAAACTGTAGACTATGAGCATACATGACAGGGTGTAGAGCCACTGGCTCCCTGCTCTGCTCTAGTTTTTAACTGTTCAGCTGAAAGTGGTACTTACCAGGGCTAACATACAAAAAATTCAGGGCTTTTGCTCCAGGTAGCCACAGCAAGAGCTACAGAAGGGTCACTGAAATGGGGTTTCTACACAGATTGAAATGCCTTCGAGCTGCAACCCTGATAATGGTAGGTTTAAAGAACAATTCCATCCATGTGTGCTGATACAAAGAAATATTCACTAAATAATGTATGTCATGTTTATTTTAGTCCAAGTTCTGCATGGTATAAAGTGGCAAGCTATTTTATGGCATGCACAATTTATATAATGATTCTACCTTTGCTTTGGGATGAACTGGAGTACATAGTTTATAACTTGCAGTATGGTTAACTTCCATACTGCATCATCTTTCATTAGAGAAATTTTTTAATTAGCATAGTCAATACACATGACTATAATTTTATTCTATTTTCTAAAAGTAAGTAATAAAGACTCCTGACTATAGACAATCATCAGAGATTCAACCACTGTAAGAAAATCTGTGTAACTTTCAGGACATTTATTTGCTGAAAGTAGGCAGTGAAGGTCCCTTACTAGTATCAATAATCAGAGATTCAACCATTGTCAGCAATTTTGTAGAACTTTTCAGTAACATTTATTTTCTGAGGCTGTGTTTAAACATTCAGCCTTTTATTTTTTTTTAAGCTCAAACCAAGAATAATTCATAATTGGAGGATACTAAGAAAAGACTGAGACTTCTTGTTTTAAATTTATTCTTGGTTTTGGCTTCACAAACTGCATGTAAAAAGCTGAATGTGTGAAAGTAGCCTGAAACCAAGATATCCCTTTAAAACGGAAATCAAGTATTCCGTGTTGGGTAGTCACTGTTTTATTACACAGATTGTGGTAATTAAGTTTAGTAGCTTCTCTGTAGTGTTTACCCCAATGTAATTTATACTTTTTGCACTTGACAGCAACAGTCGATCGATTTCAGATTTCAGTTAGTTAGCATAGGCTATTTTCTTTCTAACGCTGAGAAATTGGAGAGAGAGAAGCCACTTCGGACATCAAACCTCTGTAGCCATAAGTGCAGAACTTCAGAACACATATTTTCCATTATTTTTTAAGCTATGCATTTTTGTTAACCCATGCTTGATTTAAAAACCTATGAACAGACCTGCTAAGTACCTAACATATTCCATTATGGTTAAGTAAATAAAGTATACCAAAATGTGTCCTCCATTGTAGCAACTGTTATTATTATTTCATTGTGATAGTTCCTATACACCAACAGATTTAACAGTTTCTTTGCATCAAATATCATTGGTAAAGCTACATTGTTTACATGGATGTGTGACTTACTCGTTCAATTTCATGTAGAAAAGTAAATGTTTCCTTACAGTACCATCTAGTGATAGAGAAATGAACAACAGCTAAAAATACCAAAATTCAAAATATATATTTAGGGAGACATGTATGAAGGAAGGCGCATCGCAGTGAATTGTCACATCTCGTTTTCAGTGTATAATGCGCCTGAATGGATGAAAGTGTTTTTTGTGTCTAAAGTTCATCGCGCCTCGCCTGTGTATTTGGCACATTATGGAACTTAGGCGCAATAGTAATGCGCCATACATAGTACAGGCTATAGATAGGCTGGAAATAAAAAAAAGTAATTAGAATAGCATGTCAGTGACTAGAAACTATGGTACTGATCCTGCTTGGAGGACCACAGGTCCCAGCAAGGCCTGTGGTGTGCTGGCTCTAGAATTAAGGGTGAGAGCAGCAAAAATACATTTCAAATTTAATGTAGTAAAAATTAAAACTTTTGAAAAACTGCATCAGTGGGTTATTTAATGTAAAATTAGTTTTAGATTCTATTAATTTTAAATACATTTTATAGGAGATATTTTATATTTTGGGGGATATTATATATTTTATATAAATTTTATATGATACATTTTTCACTTAAATTTAAATAATGTAATTTTATATAGTTTGATAATTATCATAAATTACTGTTTATTATTGTACTGGTGTAAGTTGAGAAATATTGGACATTTTTTGCCCTAATGGCAAATCTAACTCCTTTTCGACTCCTCAGGCTCAGTCAGACCACACTAAAATAGGTCTGACTTTTCGAGCAGTAATGCACCTAGTTTTGCTGACCCACATTCATATATGTGTCTAATGTTACGTTTCAGGGATGGGAAATAGTCAACACAAATTCAGGTTCAGGTTTTTAAGTGATCTTTGATTTCTGTAGCTGCTAAATTGTATGTGGATATTAATGATTGATTTCACCGGCAATTAAGTATTGAATTTACCTGAGAAGTCCTCAGGTGAAGATATTGCGTGATGGAAAACTTTGTACCAAATGACATGTGATATTAAGATAGAGAAACGCCCTCAACTATGAGTATAAATAGAATGTGATTTTGGTCAATAAATTGTGCTTTTAGCTCAGATTCATTGTGTCTCTGTGTCGAATGCATCCATCCACGGTCCGTGCTGTTTCATCAAATTTGGCTACCATCCAATACAACTGCCTCTGTCATCTAGCGGCCGTGTGTTGACTAGCAACCCAAGGGTTCTTGATTGGTTGACTAGGTCATCCACTTTCTCCCAGATGACATCTGACAACCCCAGCCAAGAGTCGGTGGGATCATCAGACACAACCCTTAGTTGGCATGGCCCGGGAGCGGGTCAGCGGCCCTCACCTGTCCACAACCCGCTTCTGTCCCATCCGGTTCCCTCAGCCAGAGATCTACTATGTGGTCTGGGCTCAGCGCCACTATATAGCGAGGATGAACAATTTGAGGAGGGCAGTCCGCAGCTTCTTGGCAGCGAAGAAATGGGGCCAATATCCCCTGCTTCTTGCAGTAGGCGGCAAAGTATAGATGTGGAGAGTGGCATGGGAGGTCATGCTGTAAGGGGTTAGTCTCTGCATACCAAGACCGGTGATGAAGACAGCAGTGACGATGAAACACAAATAGATGATGATGTAGACGACCGCACTTGGGAGCTGGGTGAGGCAAGGGCTTCATCATCGTCAGGAGAAGAGGGCGTCAGCTTGCGCGTCAGGCAGCAGCGCAGCCAGCAAGTGGGTTGTGTGGCCGTGAGTCAGCAGGTTAGCAGCAGTGTGAGGTCGGGAGCCAAGCGGCCACGGGTAGAAAACCCGCTTCGCATGTCCAAGAAAGTAGTGGCACAGGGGCTCAGCAAGGGAGCGGTGGTAGTAGTCACTCAGTGCGGAGCGTTGGCAGTAAAATCAGCTACTCGACGGTGTGGCAGTTCTTTGCTAAGACACCGGAGGAGCCGAATATGAGTATATGTAGAATCTGTGGGCAGAAAGTGAAGCGTGGCCAGGGAGCTAACGTTGGCACCACGGCCCTGCGTCAACACATGCAGCGTCACCATCCGGTGGCCTGGGAGAAACGTGGCTCAGATGTGATGGTCCATCCTGCCGCCGCAGCAACAGCACCGTTCAGAGAACTAATGGCTTGAGCCGAGATGGAGAGTTCCAAGCCGTAATTTATTTTCCAAAAAGGCAGTACCAGCACTTCATAAATATGTGCTTTCTCCTCCACGTTGTCAAACTGCGGCTCCTGCGCCAATGTCCGCCTCCTCCTCCTCCACCACCACCATCATCTCAGCCTCCACAAGTACTGCTCCATCATACCACAAGTGTAGGGCACAGCAGTGTCACGCAGTTCTACACCTGGCTTTCCTCGGCGAACGAAGTCACACAGGGGAGGAACTGCTCCGCGTCATGCAGCAAGAAATCGATGTGTGGCTTTCTCCGCACCAACTGCAAATCGGAACCATGGTGACGGACAATGGGAGGAACATGGTGTCCGCGCTGCACCAAGGAGGGATGGTCCATGCGCCCTGCATGGCGCACGTGTTCAATCTGGTTGTGAAAAGGTTCCTGAAGTCTTCCAACGATCTTCAGAAGATTCTGAAAATGGCCAGGAAACTGTCCATGCACTTCATCCATTCCTACAAAGCCAGGAACACCCTCCTCGAGTTGCAGTGGCAGAACGGCCTCCCCCAACACACTCTGATATGCAATGTTTCCACCCGTTGGAATTCCAGCCTGCACATGTTGGACCGACTGTATGAACAGAGAAAGGCCATTAACGATTTTTTTGATGATCCAGGTAGACAGAAGTACTCCCCTGTGTAACTTTGATGTCAGCCAGTGGTAGCTCATGCGTGACACCTGCCGTTTGTTTAGGCCATTCGAGAAGGCCACGTTATTTGTCAGTCGCCAGGACTACGGGATGAATAACGTCATTCCACTGCTTCATGTCCTGGAACAGATGCTGAAAAATCTGTCTGGGCAGGGGACTGGAAACGTGGCGACTACATCTCACGGCCACATGAGTCCGGTGGGGACTGAACTGGAGGAGGAAGAGGAGGAGGACATTGGAGCAGAAGTATTGTCTGGTGAAATGAGTGGATTTTCTACCCAGGTGACAAGAGAGGAGGAGCAGGAGCAGCTGGAGGAGGGAGAGGGAGATGAGGAAGACGAGACAGATGACCTGCAAGCACCGTGGCAGTATACAGTGGAGATGGACGCAGGGAGCCCTTCGGAGTCACTTGTATAGATGGCCCGCAGCATGCTGATTTGCCTGGCTAGTGACAGCCGAATAGTCACCATCCAGCAGAAGGACGACTTCTGGCTCTCCACCCTATTGGACCCTCGCTACCGGTCCAAGATGGAAGCCTTTTTCCCAGCTACTGAGAGGGAGGACAAACTCAAATACTATAGGGAAATCCTCCGTAGTCAGTTGGCCGCTGCCTATGTGCGGCATCGTCCCTCCTCTGACAGGTCTGACAGGGGGGTTCTCCAGCGCTCACGTACTGCTGCCGCGACTGCTGGGGGAAGGTGTGGGGGGGTAGGAGCAGTACCAGCTCCATCAGCAGCAACCTAAGTCTGGAGTCACTTATGAGCAGCTTCCTTCACTCGCCTAGTGAGGAGGGCAGTCGCCAGCAGCAGCAGCAGGACCTGGAGCAGTCCCTGAACCAACAGGTGGTGGCCTACTTGGACAGCACTCTGCCACCCCAATTAGAATATCCGCTGGACTACTGGGCAGCCAAACTGGATGTGTGGCCACAACTTGCCGAGTTTGCAGTGGAGAAGCTGTCCTGCCCGGCCAGTAGTGTGGCATCAGAGCGGGTGTTCAGTGCGGCGGGGGCCGTCGTTACCCCAAGGAGAACCCGCTTGTCCACAGGAAATGTGGAACGACTGACCTTTGTCAAGTTGAATCAGGCGTGGATCGGCAAGGATTTCCACACACCAATGCCTTAGGCGTCAGATTAAATCAGCCATGACGCCTCACCCAAACTTTGAGAAATGAATCTGGGTTCAAACTACCTGCCTCAGCCACTATTCTGATGCCGCCACCCGCCTGATGCCACACATCTGCTGACAGTTTCTCCATGTGCCTACCACCATCTTTACCAGGGACTGGTATTGCCACCCACCTCCACACTCTCTCATTGTGCCACTCTATGACCTCATGGTGCTGCTGCTGTTGCTGGTGCCGTGACATCCACACTGTGTCATTGTGCCACTCTCTGACCTCCTGCTGCTGCTGTGACCCCCGCGCTCTGGAATTGTGCCACTCTGTGGCCTACTCCTGTATTTGCCACCTCCAGAATGTCATTGTGCCCCTCTCTGACCTCATGCTGCTGCTGCTGCCATGACCTCCACTCTCTGTCATTGTGCCACTCTGTGGCCTACTACTGTTTTGCCACCTCCAGAATGTCATTGTGCTACCGCCTGACCTCATTCTGCTGCTGTGGCTGCTGCCGTGACTTCCACACTCTGTCATGGTGCCACTGTCTGATCTCATGCTGCTGCTGTCGCTGCTGCCGTAATCTACACACTGTGTCATTGTGCCACTCTGTGGCCTACTCCTTTTTTTTGCCACCTCCAGAATGTCATTGTGCCACTGTCTGACCTCATGCTGCTGCTGTGGCTGCTGCCATAACCTACACACTGTGTCATTGTGCCACTCTGTGGCCTACTCCTGTTTTTTCCACCTCCAGAATGTCATTGTGCCACTCTCTGACCTCATGCTGCTGTGGCTGCTGCCGTCACCTCCACACTCTGTCACTGATGTTGCCACCTGAGCCCTCAGCTTGTTTTTTTCCAGCTTTCACTGCCATGACTTTATCAGGCTACATTCCCGCTTGAGTTTTTTGGTCAGTTTTGCCCTCTTAAGTGCACAGGGAATTTTATAGGGAAGTGATTCTAAGCGGCGGCAGTCATCTGCGTGTCATACAAACACAGCATTGTATGAAGACCAAACCAAGCTCCCTCTGCATATTTAAGCATGGCACTACATTCTACAGTACTCTGCAGGCTCTGTTCAGCCTGGAAATAGCTGTTTTTAACGCAATTCGTCACAAAGTAATTCGGACCGAAACTAATTTTGTCGAAAAATTCGGCGAAGTCACCAAATCTAATTTTTGAGAAGTTCGCCCATCTCTAATTATGTCCCCTAAATTTTCACCCACATTTGTAAGCAGGATGACAGGAAGATCACTATCACCTTTAGGTAGGCCTTATGGCAAGGACATTTCTGAATGGCTTGTCTAAATCAGATGGCCCCTTTTATATATACTTGAAACCATTTTTAAGGCATTTTTATTACTTTCTACAAAGTCAAAAGTTTACATACATGAAGATTACTATGCCTCTAAACAATTTGGGACAGCTCATATGACGTCAAGACGTCATGTCTTTGGCAGCTTCTGAGTTAATTAGAGACACACCTGTGGATATATTTTAATTCACACCAGAAACACACTACTTCTGTGTGTAACATCATGGGAAAGTCTAAAGAAATCAGCCAAGATGTCAGGAAGAGAATTGAGGACTTGCACAAGTCTGGATCATCCTTGAGTGTAATTTCTAGATATCTGAAGGTGCCTCGTCCATCTGTACAAACAATTATTCGCAAGTACAAACAAGATAGGAATGTCCACCCATCATACTGCTCAGGAAGGAGACGGGTTCTGCGTCTCAGAGATGAATGTGTTTTAGTCCGACATTTGCATATCAACCCAAGAAGAAAAGCAAAAGACTTCGTGAAGATGCTGGAGGAAGTTGGTAACATTGTGTCATTACCCACAGTAAAAGAGTACCAAATTAATGTTTGAAAATGCACACAGGAACAAAGATCTACATTTTTGGAGACATGTCCTGTGGTCTGACAAAACTAAAATTGAACTGTTTGATCATAATGACCATCATTGGAGGAAAAAGGGAGAATCTTGGAATCCAAAGAACACCATTCCAACTGTGAAACACGGGGTGGCAGCATCATGCTGTGGGGTTGTTTTGTTGTAGGAGGGACTGGTGCACTTCACAAAATAGATGGCATCATGAGGAAAGAAGATTATGTGGCAATACTGAAGCAACATATCAAGACATCAGCCAGGAAGTTAAAGCTTGAGCGGAAATGGGTCTACCAAATAGACAATGACCCAAAGCATACTGCCAAAGCTGAAAAAGCAGGTGCCAGCAAGACGACCTACAAACATGGCTCAGTTACACCAGTTCTGTCAGGAGGAATGGGCCAAAATTTCTACCAACTATTGTGAGAAGCTTGTGGAAAGATATCCAAAACATTTGACCCAAGTTTAAGGGCAAAGCTACCAAAGACTAATGAAATGTATGTAAACTGTTGACTTACAGTTTATTGCAGAAAGTAATAAAATGTCATTTAGAAAATCTAAATAATTTTGGTAATCCTAATTAACCTAAAACATGTAAGGTTTATTCTGATGTCAAGTCAGTTAGTGAAAAAAACATGCACATGTGTCTTTTTATATAGTGTATGTAAACTTCTGGTTTCAACTGTATTTAATAAAAACAGTATTATGGTTAAGGTGTATTTGTATCACTCATATGCCTTCTATTTAAAAGCTTTCTAATGTTTTAACAGATAAAATTAGAAAATAAGTAACTTCATAATGGAAAACAAATGTTGTTTTATTTTTAGTTTAAATTTTTAAAGATTGGCATGCCAGTGACTTGCATGTTCAGCAAGCGCCAACCTACTCATTGCATTCACTGTGCTGCTCTTCCCTGTGTCAGGTCATCTCAGCATCTTGCCTGAGCTTAGGTTCCTAATGTCCATGTATCCTAGTATCCAGCTAAGGTGTTTTTGTCTCTTGATCTTCTTTTACTGATCCCCACCTGTCTCCTTGTCCTGTCTGACCTCTCCACTCCTGACCCTGACTACATATTGTGAAACTATGCTCCCTGCCCTGATTGCAGATCATCTAACTACATCTCTGCCTTCTCCACCAATGTTTCGCACTAGTGTCTCTGACCCCTTGGTCAGCTGCTACTGGTTCAGGGGACTGTTCTGGAGTGGCAACTGGTGACTACCCTAACTGACCAACCTATCTTCATCATCAGAGGGTCTAGTGAAGAACAGGTACTGACTTACGCCCCTCCAAGGTAACCTTGGCCAGTAGCGCATTGAGTCCATACTGAATGAGACTAAAATATTGTTAAAGTTTATGATTCCAGTGATACCAAATTGTTATTGAGTACGTCCAAAAAATAAAGACTTTAAAATTGTGTTGCAGCACCATTTTCTGCATCCAGCAACTTCTTAATTTTTCCATCTGTGGACTTAAAGGAGGGCTCATTTTTGTGGTTTGAAGTGTAGCTTATTTTTGATTAGTACCAGTCTGGGATACACGCGGCTTTTCGATCACTTTTTATTCCAGTTTTCTGGGTATACGAAATTACAAAAAAATGCAAGTTTGGTATTGGGTATTTTGTTTTTTTAAAATTTTCAACATATGATTTTTATAATGATATATTTAAATAGATTAGACTTATATGGAGAGAGCAATATTAATTATGCTTAACTTTTTAATTTTTAAATATTTTATTTGTAAAATGGGAAAAAGAGGGTATTTTGAACTTTTAGTATGTTTCTTTTTTTTTTTAACTTGTACCTTTAGTTCCCCTAGGGTATGTGACCACATAGAAGGAGAGCAATCATTTGTACATTGTTTTGCAATAATAATAATAAAATATTGCAAAACAGTGTGTTGTGGATGGGAACAAAGGTTATAGATGTGTGATCCTTTGTGTCTCTATTTTAATGTATTTAATCAGTATAATACCTAAACATGTCTTTATATATATAATTGCACGTAAAAGCTGCCTGTATAACCATACACTCTTTAATGTGTTAACAAATGGCCGCATATACATTCTGATTGTAAAGGATAACTGTCATAGAATGCATTATGTATAATGTCTATTACACTCACAAGATGGGTCTGTGTTCAGACAAAACCTAGATATGCTAAAAATGGCTGCCCAGCTTAGATGTTTTTCTTTCTCTAACAAAGAGAAAGGAGGATCATTTAACTGAAAGATAAGAAGAGCCAATCAAGAGGGTTTATGTTGCTTAAGGAATGTGTACCCCCCCCGATCTGTTAAAAACCTTGGACTCTTTGTAATAAACTCAGCAGAACTTCTTTTGTCTGGAAAGTGTCAGACTGTGATTTCTCTTGGCACGTGCCAACTAATAATACTGATTTGGTCCCTGCTGGAAAGTAGAGCCCTTTTGTGGTTCCATCTACAACATTGGAGCCCCCTGTGTGGGGGGCAGTGAAAATATGAGGGATTATAAAATTATACACACACAACATCCAAGGATATCGATGCAGGAAAAGGGGGTGTGATTGAACTCCGACACATAGAGGAGACGGACGCTCCCAAAAACAAGTACAGGTAAGAGTTTTTAAATTCTCTTACACTGGAAAGTTTTGTCTCTGTGGTTGGGTCCCATCTGGGTCCTCGATATTATGGATGTACCTGACATGTATATGGTCAGTCACTGCTTTATTAAAGAACCTGGTCATAGTGCTTTCCAGTGGGGTTTTTTCTGTTTTAAGTGTATTGAGTATGTGGCATTCGCTGGTTGGTTTTTGCTGGGACTTCCCACAGATTGTAGGGTTCCTCTGAGCCGATACCTCTATGCGGTGAAGTCAGTTTAATAGTCTACTTGGTCAAGAGTAGGCAAATTCAGGTTCTCAGAGACGCAATCTGTGGTATGCTCTTCTGGCGGTTGGAGTCGTTGAGCGCCCCTTTTTGGTGAAGAGAAGGGAACAGCGCGCCATTCAGCAATTTCACGCTATTCGATACGTGTCTTGTTTTGTGTGTGATAGGGATTGCGTGACGTGCTAACTAAGGGCAACATTGGTCTAGGACCAATTGTCTGCAGCAATACCGTTTCTCAACAGAGAAGCAGGGGGAGAAAGGAAAAGGCTGCAGTCCAAACTTAGAAACTCAACACTCCCTATCACTGTTTGTAACTGTAAATGTCTTGCCTCCGAGGTTAATTAAGTTAAATTGTATATGATAAATAGGATAGAGCTGTTTTTGCTGTATTTGAGTTTTGCTTCAGGTTTGTGAACAGTGCCACCTACTGGCTTTTGTAGGGGAATAAGAAATTTAGCCTCGAGTTATATTTTGGGTTAGTGCACAGTGCCATCTACTGGCTCTGTAGAAGATAAAGATAAGGGAAATTAGTTTTCAGCCTTTTAGCATAGAAGAGTGTGGCTGCTGGCCAGAAATAGATTATGGGGGCTCAGCAATCTACGATTACTGTCGGTAGGACCCCAAAGCAGCTTGTTGGGGATCGAGAAGGGAAAACTCAGATAAGAAATGCTAAGGCTGTGATGAAAATTATGGAGTTGCTGTGGGTGAAGACTTTTAGCCAGAAGATGGAAGAATCGGATTAAATACAGAAACGTGTCAGGTTGAAGGATATTGTGTTTTTGGTTATAGCTGAATCATGTTATAATACAGATGTTCGGATTCATGAAGATGGTTGGAGTGATGATAGTCAGGGCACTGGGGGTGAAACTGCCTATGTGTATCATCCCCCAGGAGAATTTTCTGAAACAAAGGGAAGTGT
>JAODAL010060142.1:0-21051 GCA_025379985.1 Phyllomedusa bahiana | reverse complement strand
TTAAAAAAAAATGTATGTATTTGAAAAAAGTCTGTATTTACCTGTCCCTACATTTTAAAAGCTAATGATTCTAGTGAGAAAACCACTTTAATATTCCTGAGTGCCATGGTAAACTATTATCAGTTTTCAATGCTCCTAAATATTAGGTAATGCAGATGTGATGGGATAGCTCTATATTAGATATTGGACTATAACGGCTTTTTTTACACATAGATCTGAATATTTATTACAAAAAAAAAAACTTATGACTATTTTCTGGGGACAGTTATTGTTCTTTAATTTTTTATTTTTTTTTTTAAATTCAATCTATTGTGTTTTCTTTTGGATTTACGATTTCAGTTGTCATTGTCACAAGCAGAGACAACTACTTTTCCCTCTATTATTGTATAGCAGATCAAGGGTAGCTGGAGACAGGTGGCATTAAAGTGAGGATGCCCAATGCCTCAGCAGTGACACATGCCTTTAGCTTTAAAAGATGTAGCTATTTTAGGCCTTAAGGACATCATTTCTTTGTTGTTTTATATTCACTGCATTATGAAAGCCACTTTATAGTCTTAGAATTGTGAGAGCTTGTTTTCTGTTAGGTATATTTGATTTACTTTTTTTAAAATGGCAACGCCACTTTTGTAACGCTGTTAGTAACTTTTGTTTGAAAAAACTTTTTTTTTGTCACTTTGTATGTGGAAGTAGGAGTAGAAGTATGTAGTAAAAAAGCCATTCTACAATTTTTGGAGTTCTTTTTGGGATTTTGTTTTTATGGCATCCATCATATAGTATCAATGACACATTAGACTATTTAACAAGTGCTTACATTAACTGCAGTAATAGGTTTATTAAGTGCTTTGCCAGTTTTGTACAATGAAAGCAATAAAAAAAAAATTCTTTTTTTTCACATATATTTTTTCCCGAGATGGAGCTGTGTGATGGCTATTTTTTTAATGCCATTTTAAAGAGAACCTGTCACGTAGGATTTACTCCCCTTGCTGAGGAAGCACAAGCTAGTGGCAGAAATGATGTTTCCAGTGCTGTGTCCTTTAAGATGCAGCAGTTTCAGCACATTTAATGCTGAAAACTGGCAGTTTTACTCCAGAAATGAGTCCAGGTTATTCAGGTGTTAGCCCCGCCATCTAAAGGATAGCCCCGCCCACCTGACAGTTATTCACATGTTTCTACCTATTCAAAGTAATAGGTTAATCAGTTATGATGTGGGCAGGGCTAGCCTCAGGTGGGCAGGTCATGAATTAAACGGACTCTTTTCATGACTTTTCTGGATGAAAACTGCCAGATTTGAGCATTAAATGCTCTGAAACTGCTGCATCTTACAGAATAAGAAACAGCGCTGGAAACAGCATGTCTGTCACTAGCTTGTTCTTTTTTTTTAAATATTAAAGTGTAAGTAAAGTGTAAGGCACAAAAAGTGATTTTTTTTGTGGGATTGTTTTTATATTTTTTTTAACTATTTTAACTTCTGTCTTGCAGTGTATTATGCCTATTAGCCTAACACTGACGGACATCCTATTATGTCCTGTCTCTGGCCGTGTCTAATGGGTGGGTTAAGATGGCAGAATTGATTGCTTTTTTCAGGCCCCACACTGGCATGATATCTGATTGTCACCCTGTGATCACACTGTGTGTGGCAGAGGAAACCCTGCTTTCTGTCTAGCTGCTTACAAATCAGAAGAATACACAGGGGCAGCCAAGAATAAATCACATAAACCATTTCGATGTTTAGCCCCAATGGCTGAAAACAGCTCCATAGAGGGCCTGAAAGTTTGCCTGTCAAGCCATGGATAAATAAAGTCACACGTTTTTGAAAGAGTTGGAGTGCTACTTTATTACTTTTGATGGTGATGTCACAGTAACAATCTAAAAGGTTAAACTGCCAGAATAAGAGTTACCTCCAATCCCCACTGTGGCAGCAAGAGCCTGGCTTTGTGCACCAGCCAAGCTCTTGCTGGTGATCTTGTGGATCCAGCAACAGTACCCAATATGATATATATATTCATCATAGAACACAAAGTAACCACTGCTCACGATGAATTTACACATCATAGAGCACTAAGGGGTTAAATGAAAATAGGAATTGAATATCATTACCAGAGTTATAGAAAACTAAAAATATAAGTCTGCTTTTTCAAAAAAGAGCACAACTACTGTGCACTGAGTTCGTCTGGTATTACAGCCCAGTCCGATAAAAATTAATAAAAGTGAGCTGTAGTACTAGATGCAGCCTGAGAACAAAAATTGTGCTGCTTCTGGAGGAAAAAGAGCAGATATTTATTTTTTAGATAGATACAACCTCCTCAAGTACAGCGATGCAAGCACAAGATAGATTGGACATTTAATGATATTGTAATACATGCACTATGAATAACCAGCTGAACATCAAGTGTTAAAAAGCAATAGTCCACTGAAATCCACTGTATATATACACAGGCCAAAGAGACACTTTACAGACTTGACCTGTCCATGTACTATATAGTTATTTATTCATTAGAATAGTTGTCATGTATTACTACAGAGAAAAAAAGAGACCAAGATGGTTTCTGGTGGTCATTGACTCACCAAGTCTGCATAATTGAAAAAGAGAATGTTTTGACTAGATCTTTCTTTAAAGGGGTTTTGCCACAATCTCATTTTATAACTCCTGCATCCAGCTATTCAGCTCTGTGTGCTCAGAAGGGGGAGTGTGTGATTTGTTTGAGTAGCATATCGTGTGACCCAGCAGGATGACATCACCATGCCTTTCCTTCTCTCTAGTCAAAGAAAGCTCTGTTTAAGTATAGATGTGAGTAGATAATTGTAGCTCAGAAGTAAAGTTTTTACCTCCAGACACAAGGGTCCTAGGATCAAATCCCTGCAGGACCCAAACCTGTAGATTTTTTCCTCTTTATCAATGCACATACCTCATTGATGTTTCTTTTTTTATTTATTTGCACTGTTTGACTAATTAGTAAGGAGTGCAGAGGACAGGAGTAGAATGACAGGGGTTTGAACACTCAGTAGCTGCCTGAGAGGAGAAGTGATACCTGAACATGTCTGACCAGGAGTGAGGAGCTCTCAGCCCTGGTCGTATCCTCTGGAGATGAGCTGTAGAATATGGATCACTTAAGAAACAGCTAAAATAAAAACGGTCCAGAATTTTCAATAATGATGAATGCTAAAATGTTTATTATTTAATTTGTAAGCTTCCCACATAAATTTTAATTCATGGCAACACCCCTTTAAAGAACCAAACAGGTGCAATTTTCAATGGTTCTTTGTACTTTCTAGTGACATAGGCAAAGGGACAAAAGAAACCGTCAGTGTACCTTCTTCTGCATTTCTCGAACATTTTGCTTTAAAGATTTACAGCTGATAATGATATTAAAGGGACTATATTTAATCCAAGAAATTTAGGGAATTATGGGTGAAAAATGGAATAGAATCCTCTATTATCCAGGGTGGAGAGTGGCTACATAGTGTATCTCTAGCTCTGGAGGACCAGTTATGTACACGTATCACAAGGACAGATAGCTGATGTCAGCAGGAGCGGTTTGGTGCTGGATTTCCCCATGGTGGCACAGTAGAGCAACTGAACACTTGCAGCCAGGTTCCCCCTAAAACATTTGGGGATCTAGTTCTGTAGCAAACTTTCTAGTGCAGATGGAGATCCATTTACTCAGACAAAAAGTAGAGCAGATAATATGATGTGGATTTCTTCATGTGGTCTTCAATTAAATAGGAATAAATTATAAAATGCTGACATGGGGGACTGTGTGTGCAAAGCTCTATGAGGCGATGTTTTTATAATGTTGCGGCTTAATGACGACAACTCTACACGTAAAGAAGTTAAGACAACTAGATCTTCAGTTTCTCATCTTGAAAGAAGCAATTATTCTCCATTATAGAGTGGCTTTTCATCAAGTACATAGATGTGAGATGTGTTAATTCTTCTTATTATTATTTAATCAGCAACCTGAAAAGATAAAACAAACAGAGAAATAGTTTAGATTATAGCGGTCATCTTTATGATTAAAACAACTGATCTTCCTTTAAATGCTCTAAATTTCTAGAGTGTATACCACTGGCCATACAAGATGAGCAAGTGTTAATTTCGGCATAATAGTCCCACAGTCTACCTTTATATGGGGACCTCCTAACTCTCCCATAGTGGCAGACTGGGCATTTTGGTGCCCTAGGCAGATAAAGCAAACAACGCCCCCTCCTCATCCTCACATGAAAATCCAAATCCCTGGCCTAGTCCTGACACATGCTGTCTTTAGCTGTGCCCTCCTTGGCTAGGTAAACTGGGTAAAAAGACAAAATTGTGCCATTTTTTTTTGGAGGTGTGGTTTAAACAACGTGTTATCTTTATTCTATGGGTCAGTGTGATTGCAGTGTTTTTTTTTACTTTACAGTGCCATTTTACTTTTTTATTTTTTGATTTGTGAGGGGGATTGTTTTTTTTTTGCAAACTAAAGTTTGTTTTTTATTAGCAACATTTGCAGGTACCACTTATTGATTACTATTTATTCCAATTTTTGGGTAGGTAAGGCGAATTTTGGTGCTAGGTATTTTTTTATGGCATTCCTGATGTGGGATATATAAGGTTATATATTAACAGATTGGATTTTTACAGACATGGCAATACAAATCATGTTTACATTTTTTTCATTGTTTTTATAACTATATTTGTAAAATGAGCAAAGGGGGGAGTTTTGGACTTTTAATATCTCTTTTTTTTTCATAATAATTTTAGGCCCTCTGGGGTACTTGACTACCAAGAGACAAGAACACTTATTCACTGTTCTGAAAAATTAATGTGTAATGCAGAATAGTGTGCATTATGGCTCTCAAAGTGCACACTGCCTAATAGTAAAATGGCAGGCCTGGGAGTCTTCATTAGGCTCAAAATAACTCACACAGCCATCACTGTCTAAACTGCTGGCAACAAAAGTGGGTACACCCCTAATTGAAAATGGAAAAACTGTGCCCAAAGTCTCAATATTTTGTGTGGCCACCATTATTTTCCAGCACTGCCTTAACTCTCTTGGGCATCGGAGTTCACTAGAGCTTCCACTTGGGTTGCACTACTGGAATCTCAGTCTGACACCATGAAACCCCACAGTATGGTTGCAGTGTGGTGGCATATGGTTTAACCACTGATGGTTGACCCCACCCCTTTCAAAGACCTCTGCAAGCAATGCTGACAGAAACTTACTAATACATGTATTTGAAACACTATCTCTTGATATGATATGAGCATGTGCACTCAAACTTCTTTGGTTGACTCGAGATAGGCCTGTTCTGAGTGGAAATCCAGTATTGTTAAAACCAATTTAGTAAGGTGTTGGCCACCGTGCTGCGCTCCAATTTTCAGGGTTTTGCGCATTCTTATTAGCAGCCAGTAGGCCATCTATTAGGTAAGAGCAATCATTTCTTTTTTTTCAGATCCTCAGATCTGTTCTTTGCCATAAGGTGACCCCTGCTTGAATTACAGTGACCCAGTATTGTCGACTAGTGTTGAGAGCAGTAACCTTAAATTTTAACACACCGCTCCCCATTCCACACTGAGACCTTGATCACGGAATGACGATCCACATCGGAACCAGTGGACGAAATTGGGATACATTTTGTCCATTTATCACTTAATCGGAATGTACTAACATTCTGTTGCCAGTGGTTTAGACATTGATGGACTGTGATGTTGAGTTATCATGAGGGCAATCGAATTTTTACTCTGTAATAAAGTGTACACTGACTATCTACATTGTATCAAAGTGTCATATCCTTCAGAGAGCGCACTGTCCCATGAAAAGATATAATACAATACTAACAAAAATTGTCAGGGGTGCTAACTCTCATTTTTCGTGAGAGACTGAATTTAGACACGTCCAATCTAGTCCTCAGTCATACTATTTATGTTTATAGGGCATTATTTTGATGAATTTATTTTTTAGAGTTAAGCTTACTGTCAACACATGGGGGCCCATTCCTGGTTTTGCTATGGAGGTCTACTTATGGTCACTATGCTCCTCTGGTTAATATGAGCACAATACAGCTTTCTGACATTTTATTACTTGACATGTGACTATTATGACATAACACTTTTAAAGTGTTATATAGTCTAATCATATAAGTTCCATAAAAACATAAAATTATCTATAAATATTAAAATAAATATATAAAAAGGATTAAAAAATATTTGTCTTTGCATAATCAATAAATACGACGAGTGTGCTTTAATTTTTTTTGCCTGTTACACGTATGTATCATAACTTTCTAAAGTTTTACAGTACTGGAGAGACAAAGTAGTGACAAAATGTAAAAGTATTTTCTAGGAAAAAGCATATAGATAACACTATTGTTTGCATGATATGAGATAATGGCAGAATACATTTTGCTTGAGAGCAAGAACACAGGGTAGATTAAATGTCTCTTAGGTAAAAAGGGGGGACTGATTGTTTGGGAAATAGAAACATGCTCGTGGACCTAAAGCAAAAAGGGGGCCACATAAACTGCACTATTTATCTTTATAAAGATGTAACTTAAGTTTTAAGGAACTTGAAATCTATTGCTCTCAGTCATAGGGTTAAAGAAATAAAATTCTGACTGCCTGTACCTGTAGTGTTGTCACTACATTTAGATTCATACTGTATGGCTTGTTTTGCGATCAGCAGAATCCATATTGTAAGGTGCCCCTTAGTGGATGCTGCATACTGAAGTATTTGAATGTTTCAGTCTATGATAAGTGAGTAAAAGCAGGGAATTTGGAGCTCTGTAACAGACAAGCTATTTCTATCAAATCCCTGTCAACCTGAAAAATTTTATTAAAATGAAATAAAATATTAAGTGTTTTACATTTCACACCCAGACTGCCTTTTCTGGTTTCTAGAAGACATTAGGCAGCAATGATGTCAAACCATGTTGAGTAGCTCATGCAAAAGCTTAGAAATTAATTTTTTTTCTGTCATTAGATTATATAGCCCAGTGTCAGACTGGGGTGCCTAGGGCCCACCAATAAAGTTCAATTCTGGGACCCACAAGTAGAGTTCAATCTACAGCTACTGTACAAGACTACATAACTCTTTCAGAAAAGGGCCCACCATGCCCAGTTCGAGCTGGATGTGACCAAGTGATATTTGATACAGGCTCTCTGTGGACTAGCAGTAGCACCACAGTGAGGGGCATCAGTGAAGAATTCTGATTAGTGTTCTGCAAGACAAAAAGATAGGGATTAGGGTTTATAACCTAATTTTTAAGAGTTACCTCATATAACCATGGCCCACCAGGTCTGGCGGGACTCCCTTTACAGTGTCGTAACTATCTGGTCTGTTGTCAACTACAATACATAATATAGTGTCATCGATATGGACGCACCAACTGGACATGAAAAATGTATCACACGGAATTTAAATTAATCCCTAAAAACTTGTTAAAAACCCTAACCTCAATTTAGGGTTAAGGTTAGCAAGTGTGTTAGAGCTAGGGAAAAATATTGGGTTTGGGACCAACCAAACAGAGACAGGTTCATTGAAAAGTAACTGACAATTTCTAATGTTTATATTTGGAAAATTAATTCCTACAAAACCGAGTATGACAACAAGGGGAAAAGTAAAAGGGTACATGTTCTAATAAAGAAGAAAAAAAAACCCTTTGCTCTGTAGTTGACAAGGACTTATATTATTTCACTCATTTTTATAGCAGCAACATATACTGCAGTACTTACGTTGCTCCCTGCTCCCACTGTTTTTAGTGTGTGGATGGAAATCAGACTGTCTGTAGAAGACCCATGCAAATGCAGAGATGACATACAAACTCTTGGTTGGACTGAGAGTCAGGAACCTGGTGCTGTAAGGCACTATGACCCCCTACTACACTTTCCATATAACGCTCACTCCACCACTAAGTACATGTGCGAGCTGTACAAGACCTTTCAATGGCCCCTCTTTATAACAATGTAGCAGTACAAAAGACCATCACTATCAAATTATATTGGTGTTATTGTTGCTGATACTACTCAGTGCATCTTTAAATGTCATAATCCATGAATGGAAAATTACATAAAATATTGGTAAAACAAGAATTGTTGAATTATACCTTTCATATGCAAATGGTTTACAGCATGAGCCTGTTCATAGAATGAAAAGTTTCCTCTCAACAAAGGTTTGTTATTTGTTCTGGAATCTCAACTCTGTAGATTTCAAGGTTTCAACTTACATCTATAAATTAGACCAAACGCAACACTTTGTTACTAACCATCTCCACTAAACCCATGACAAGTATCCAAAGATTTACTAAATTCCAGAAATATTTCCTGCTTTATTGAATTTATTGAGAGTAACAAAGAAATATTGTAAGACCGGTGAATGGATGCAGCACATCGGTTTCTTTATCTACCATAGCAACCAACACAAAATGTATATTTATGCCTTGCAACAGCATCTCTTAAATGTCACCAATCCACTTATAGAGATTGTGAATCTATTGACTTTACAAATTAAAGTGCTCAGTCTGTACTAATAACTGTAAGTCTCAAGTCAGAAGAACCATGTGATTCATATATGTATCGCGTTAACTTAGATGCATTTTTAACAAGGTCCTCTTAGATAGACTGACCTAACTTGCATGCTTCGCATTATTTTCAGTGTATTTTCTTGAACGAAGATGAACATAATGGCAGAAATAATTAGAATTTTTTTTATGGAACATTAAGTTCATGCCCCAATGCATTTTCTGTTAGAAGGACACAGATTAAAAAAAGTTTTTTTTTTCTGGAGGAAGGTAAAGGTCAAAGAGAAATGAGATTGTATTCTTAGAAGAGTGAGCAGATGTGTTACATAAAGGCCCCACTAGGTCCTACTGAATAATAAAGAAATGTTCTGGATAGACTGTAGGTCTTCAATGCAAACCTTGTAGGTTAAATGGTTATACCATTTTATTACAAAGTGAAAAATTTGCAAGGGTATAATAAACAAAGAGAAGATATTGAAATAAACCCTATTATGACAAAAGTGTAGTAATATAAAATCTTTTAATGACTACGCATTCATAATTTGCACTTGCATCTATAGCTACAACGCTTAAAGAAGTATTCCCATCTATGACATTTATAGCATTTAAATAGGATATGTCAAAAATATCTGGTAGCTGCTGGTACAAGCTTTGGGATCGTCAGTAGAGATGGGCGAATCGATTCTAACGAAGTGGAATTCGTTTAGAATGTAAGGAAAAAGACTCGTTCGGAACGAAGTCGGAACTTTGGGGGTAACTTCATTTTTCACTTTTCACTGTTTTTTTTTTTTGTTTTTTGATCTTTTTTTTTTTTATTAACTTTTATATTCTATTTTCTTATTTTTATTACCTTGTTTTTTTTTCAGCATCTTTTTTTTTCTTGTTTTTTTTTTTTTTTTATGTGTTTTTTTTTTTATTCTTGTTTTTTGTTTTTATTTTTTTTATGCTATTGTTTTTCTTTCCCCTTTCTCTTTTATTCGTATTTTTCCTTTTTCTTTATTTTGCGTTTTTTCTTTATTTCATCTCTTTTTTTTTTTTTTTTCCATTTTTATTTCCTTTTATCTTCTTTCAATCATTCTTCCATTTCTTATTTCTCTTATATTCTTTTTTTATGGATGAAACGAATTGTGCTTTTGATTGACATAAAATGGCTGCGAGCACATGGCGGCTACATGGGGCAAAGCACTCTGGGAGAAAGAAGGGCTAGCACTGCAATGACGTGCAGAGGTGGACCCAATCAGTGCCGGCGGGATTCTCTGTGACGTTAACCCGCCTCTATATAAGTCCCCGGGCTCGCGACGATCCGTGGTGCTCTCACACTCCTCTCACTGTGCCTCATCAGGGAAGGTGCTGCCGCGGTGGATAGCATCTCTACTGAAGAATTGGATTTTTATACAGCGATTCTCTGTTGACGGGTTCTAAGATTGTCTCAGAGACACTGTTCTCTTAATGTTTATTTCCTTATTATTTCTTTTTGGGGTACTTGGATCTGAAATCACAGTGTGCGTCACACTGGCCAGCTGCATATACATTCAATATCCAAGTGGGATTCTAAGCAGTTCTGTTGTATTCATTTAAAGAAACAGCGTTTTTTCAATACAATTTACCACATTAATTTTTGGCTGCTCAATTCTATTGCGCAATTTACATCCAGGGGTTAATTAAGCGTTGTTATTTGCTGGTGTTGCTGACCCCAAGAATCCGTCTTTTTCAAGCCAAAATATATAAATATTTTCAATGTAAGCCTAATTCACTAGCAAAGGGTTTATCTACATACTGTATCTCTTGTTGTGTGGCGTTGAAATACACGCAATTTAAAACGCTACTTAGCCACTAGTTTGTGGGGCTCAATTTTTGGCGCAAAAATTTACTTCCAGGGGTTTATATTAACGGTTTGTTTTGCTGGTTGTGCTGGACAAAATAAACCGTCTTTTTTGTCAACGCCAAACATATATACATTTTAGCCTGTACCTAATTCATGTCACCGAAGGTTAATTAAGCCTGTTTGGCTTTTACATTTAGTTAAAACACACAGTGTTTTTAAACGAAACAACTACAAGTAACTTTTTCTGGCCATTGTGGAGCGCAATTATTATACAAGGGTTTACCTCAAGCTAAGTTAACTGGGTTCATTTGGAGTCAAAAAAGAGGGTGCTATCTTTATCATATTACAAATATTATCATCAAACAGTGTCTGTACATTTTAGAACAAACAGAGAGGTGGCAGGCTCTGCACCTGCGAGTGGCGCGCGAGCATACAAACTTTCCTGGAAACGGGCCCAGGTGCACGCCACGCATTAGGGGACGTCGGCAGCAGGTGGTCATCGGTGAGGCCAAACATTCTGCCGCTGTCATCTTGCGGCCGTGGTTGTTCAGCATAACCCAAGGGTTCTTGATTGGTTGACTTAGGTGCATTCCTCTTCCTCCCAGATGACCATCTGGACAACCCCAGCCAAATGTCGGGTGGGAACTCCAGACACATATCGCCATTAGTTGGCATGGTCCGGGTCTGCCGAGGTCAGAGCGGCCACCTCAATGTCCTCAGGCAGCTCCTGTCCCATCCGGTTCCCCATCAGACCAGAGAGTCACTATGTGGTCTGGGACTCAGCGCCACTATATAGGCGAGGAATGATAACAATTTGAGGAGGGCACGATCAGCCAGCTACTATACGGCAGCGAAGTAATTGCGTGCCATATCGCTGCCTTCTTAGCAGTAGGCTGGCTTAGTTTAGATGTGGAGAGTGGCATGGACACGAGGTCATGTTTCGTGAGAAGGTCAGCCTCCGCCATACCTAGACCGGTGATGGAGGACAGCAGTGAACGATGAAACCACAAAGATAGATGTTGATGTAAGCCGGAAGCAACCTTGGGAGCCGGGTGAGGCAAGGGCTTCTCTCATCGTCAGGAGAAGAGGGCGCAGCGTGCGCCGTTCAGGCAGCAGCGCAAGCCAGAGTAAGTGGACGTCGTGTGGCCGTAGACAGTCAAGCACGGATAGCCCAGCCCAGTGTGACGGTCCGCGGGAGCCAAGCAGGACCTGCTCCCATCGGTAAATAACCCGCATGTGCCTCGGTCCAACGAAGTAGCAGCACAGGGCTCTGCGAGGCACAGCTCATGCGCGCAGTAGTCACTCAGTGCTGGAGCGTTGGCGGTTAACATCCGATTACTCGGCGGTGTGGCCGTTCACTTTGCTAAGAACCGGAACGGAGCCGAATATGGGTATATGTAGAATCTGTGGGCAGAAGTGAAGCGTGGCCTGGGAGCTAACTTAGGCACCACGGCCCCTGCGTCAACCACATGCAGCGTCACATCCGGTGGCTGGAGAAACGTGGTCAGATGTGGTGGTCCATCTGCCGCGCCAGCATAAACAGCAGCAGCACCCAGGGCCATGGCATGCCATTTCCAGCAGTCAAGGAGCCCACCACCTCTTGCAAGAAGGGAGCTGTTCTCGATTGATATCTCCCGGCTCTCAGATGCTCCTGCTCCATCGCTACTCATGGCGCCCGCAGTCGTTCAGCGAGGCGATTGCAAAGGAGAAAACAGTATGCGTCCAAACATCCTGCAAGGTGCAGCAGCTGACCGTGCGCTCTCCCTAGTCCAAGTTTGTTGCGTACTGCAGTCCCTCCCTATCCAAATGGTCGGACTCTGCACCGTTCAGAGAATAATGGCTTTGTGCGAGCGAGATGGAGAGTTCCAAGCCGTAAATTTCTTTTCCCAAAAACACGGATCAGTACCCAGCCACTTCATACAATATGTTTGATAAGAAGCGTGGGTCAGTCCATTGAGCACTTATCGGTTTGTTCCAAGGTGCACGGCAGCGTGGACGTCTGGAGCTGTACTTACCAGAGTCAGCGGCACAGTAACCATGTCCTTTACGCGCTCCCACTGGGTGAATGTGCTTCCTGACCAGGCACACCATATCAACATTGACAGCTGCGACCCGCTTTCTTCCTCCATAGTTGTCAAACCTGTGCACCTGCGACCAATGTCAGCTCCTCCACCACCACCACCACTCAGCTCCACAAGTACTGCTCCATCATACTCATGTGTAGGGCTCAGGGGTCACGAGGAGGTAGTTGGGGGGACGGTCATTGAGCAAAAGGAGCTACAACAGTGGGGGGACGCTGTAATGGTGAGGTGTACACGGCAGTTCTACATCTTGCTTCGCCTCGGCGAACGAAGTCACACAGGGTCGTAGGAAACCTGCTCGCGTCTATGCTAGCAGAAATCGATGTGTGGCTTTCTCCGCGCCATACTGCAAAATCGGAAACCAGGTGACGGACAATGGGAGGAACATGGTGTCCGCGCTGCATCGAGGAGGGTTGGTGTATGAACAGAGAAAGGCCATTAACGATTTTTTGATGATCCAGGCAGCAGAAATACTTCCCCTGTGATCAACTTTGATGATTAGCCAGATGGGCAAGCTTGCGTGGACACCTGCCATTTGTTGAGGCATTTCGAGGAGGCGACGTTATTTGTACAGCTCGCCAGGACTACGGGATTGAATAACATCATTCCACTGCTATGTCCTGGAACAGATGCTGAAAAATTATGTCTACAGGCAGGGGACTGGAGACGTGCGACTACATCTCGTGCCACATGATTCGGTGGGGACTGAAATGGAGGAGGAGGAGGAGGAATTTGGAGATGGAGCATTGTCTGGTGATAATGAGTGGATTTTTACCCAGGTGACATGAGAGGAGGCGCAGGAGCAGCTGGAGGAGGTAGATGGAGATCAGGAGACGAGGCAGATGACCCCAAGCACGTGGAGTATAACAGTGTAAATGTAGTCAGTTTCCTCGAGTCACTTGAGCGATGTCCCGGCATCATTTAATTATAAATAACCACATATAATTTTTATATTATAAAATAAATGAATAATATATATACTTTTTTTATGTATATTTTTTATTTTTTGTTCTTTTTTTTTTTTTATTGTTTTTTTTTTCCACCTAGATATAATATATATTCTCACAGACCTCTGGCTAGTGACAGTGACCAGAAATAGTCATGCATCCGGCAGAGAGATGACTTTTCTGGCCTCATCCCACCCTTTTGGACCCTCCGCTACCGGCCAAAATGGGAGCCTTCTCTTCAACCCAGCAATTG
The DNA here is from genome assembly GCA_025379985.1 of Phyllomedusa bahiana. Classification (NCBI taxonomy): domain Eukaryota; kingdom Metazoa; phylum Chordata; class Amphibia; order Anura; family Hylidae; genus Phyllomedusa; species Phyllomedusa bahiana. The sequence continues at coordinate 7,449 of JAODAL010060142.1, read as the reverse complement.
AGAGGGAAGACAAACTCAAATACTTAGGGAAGAATCTCCTGTAATTCAGTTGGACTGCTGCCTATAATACAACAATAACAGTGCGCATCGTCCACTCATCTGATAAGGTTGACCGGGAGGGTTACTCAGCGCCTGCCACGTTACCTCTGCCGCGGGCTGCTGGGGGAAGGTGGGGGAGTTGGTAGGAGCTCAAGTACCGGCTCCATCCAGTAGAATCCTATGTCTGGAGTCAACTGATGAGCAGCTTTCCTTCCTCCGCATCTATAGTGAGGAGGGCAGGCAGACCGAGCAGCAGCAAGCTGCAGGACCTGGAGCAGTCCTGAACCACAAGGTATGTGGCCTACTTGGAACAGCACTCTGCACCTCAGTAGAAGATCCGCTGGACGTACCTGGGCAGCCCAACTGGATGTGTGGCCGCAAACTTGCGAGGTTGCTAGTGCCGATCCCTTCCCATCAAAAACCCCAACTACCACCATAAAAAGAGAAGCTGTCGCTTACTACTGGCCATTAATGTGGCATCAGCATGCGTGTGTTCAGTGCGCGCGGGGGCCAATCGTTACCCCAAGGAGGAACACCAGCTTGTCCATCCGGGACATAGTGGAACGACATGACCTTTGTCAAGTTGAATCAGGCGTGGATCGGCCAGGATTTCCCACACACCAATGCTTTGATTCTAATACCTGCTCAGCCACTATTCTGTTGCCGCCACCCGCCTGATTGCCACAAATCTGCTGACAGTTTTCTCCATCTGCCTACACCACTCTTACCAGGGATGGTATATGCCACCACCACCTCAACATCTGTCATTGTGCCACTCATGACATCATGCTGTGCTGCTGTTGCTGTTGCCTTAACACCACACTGTGTCATTGTGCCCACTGTCTGACACTATGCTGTGCTGTGGCTCTGCCATGTCCTCATAACTGTGTCATTGTGCCACTCTATGACCTCATGCTCCTGATGCTCTGTTGCTGGTGCCAGTAAACATCCATTACTGTGTTCATTGTGCCACTGTCTGACCTCTTGCTGCTGGCTGTGGCTGCTGCAAATGTCATCCACACTGTGTCAATATGTGGCCACTGAGCCTGAACCTCTCATCGCTGCTGCCGACGTGACCTCATATGCTCTCAGTCATTGTGCACACTCTGTGGTCCTATAATACTGTTTTGCCCGCCTCCAAAATGTCACTTGTGCCACTGCCTGCTCTCTATCATGCTGCTAGCTGTCGTGAACTCCACATGACTGTGTCATTGTGCCTATCATGGGGCCTAATAATGGTTAGCCGCCACAGAATGTCATTGTGCACTTGACCTAGATCTCAGTCTGCTGCCACCGTACATCACACACTGTGTGTTGTGCCACTCTGTCGGCCTAACGCACTGTTTTTGCCGCCTCAAGAAATCGTCATTGTGCCACTGCCTGATCTCCATGCTGCTGCTGTCAGTGAGCCTCCACACTGTTATCATTGTGCCACTCTGTGGGCCTAATACTGTTTTTGCCGCCTCCTCAGAATGTCCATTGCTGCTCACTCTTGCCTGTTTCTCATGTTGTGCTGTCGTGACCTCCACACTGTATCATTGTGCCACTCTGTGCGCCTCCAATACTGTTTTGCCGCCTCCCAGATTGTCATTGTTGCCACTGCTTGACACTCTCTATGCTGCCGCGTGTCCTCCACTCTGTGTGATTTGTGCCACTCTGTGGCCTAGTACTGTTTTGCCGCTCCTCCAGAATGTCATTGTGCCACTGCGCAGAATCTCTATACCTAGCTTCCGCCGTGACTCCCACAACTGTGATGATTGTGCCACACTCTGTGGCCCTAATACTGTTTTGCCGCCTCCAGAATGTCATGGTGCCACACGCCCTGATCTTCATAATGCTGCCGACTCGTGACATCACACTGTGTGATTGTAGCCACTCTGTGGCCTGAATACTGCTGTGCCGCTCCAGCAATGTCATTGTGCACTGCCTGATCTCATGCTGCTGCTGTCTGTGACCTCCACACTGTGTGGATTGTGCTTTATGTGGCTTCCTCCTGCTTTTGCCACCACTAGTCCATATGAATGTCATTGTGCCACTGCCTGACCTCATACTGCTGCCGCCGTGACCTCCGCTCTCAGTCATTGTGCCACTCTTTGGCCTTCCCTCGTGTTTTGCCACCGTTACTGAATGTCAATTGTGCCACTGCCTGACCTCATGCTGCTGTGGCTGCCGCCGTTCACTCCAAACTCTCTGGTCACTAACTGTTGCCACCTGAGCTCTAGCTTGTTTTTTTCCAGGGGGCTTTCGCTGGCGATCTACCTTTATCAGGATACATATCCTCTTGAGTTTCTTTGGGATAGTTTTGACACCTCTTAAGTTGCACACAGGGAATTTTTATAGTGAAGCGATTCTAAGAGCGGCGGCAGTCGTCTGCATGTCTCATACTATAACACCTACATGTTATGAAGAACCAACCAAGATCCCGCATGCATATTTTAGAATCGACATACAACGTTCTACAGCACCCTGCAGGCTCTGTGGCAGCCTGGAAATAGCTGCTTTTTAACGCGATTCGTGCCTGAATTAATTCGGAACGAAAGAATTTTGTCGGAAAATCGTGTGAAGTGAACCGAATCGAATTTCTTGAGAGAAATTCGGCCCATCTCTAATGTCTACTTTGATAATGAGAAGGGGCCCCCGAAAGTATGTATGCAGAATGGAAAGTAGGTTGCGCTTGCACAGTGCCCTACATTCTGTTCTATGGGAGTTCCCAGTACAGCTGCAGCTGTGTTCAGCTGCACTCGTAACTCCCACTGTTCCCAAAATAGGCAAGGGTTCCAGAGCTTGTATCTGCACCTAGCATATATTTATAACATATCCTATTGATGTCTGAGGTATGAAAGCTCTTTTAAACTAAGGCTGTCATCTACCTGAATTTCATTTTTCTGTTTTCAAAGAATATAAGATATCAGATAAGATTATTTAAGCACCAACAACTTTATAAATGTATTACAAATTACCTTCGTTATATCAGAATTTCCAAATAACAAGGGTTATGACATTTTCCTCCATTTGCTTGAATTATATCAATGAAAATCCCAAGATAAGAGAAATGACTAATGTCCTTCATCAGACTATCCCCAGAATCAGACATCATTTTAAATGGAATTGGAATAACTCCCTTTTAGTGCTTGCCTTTGGCTTTTTAGAGCTGTACCGTTAAAAATGTATTCGTCAAAAGAGTAGCATATTTTAATAATTGCCTGAAATATCTATACATAAGGCTACATAGTACAATCAAAATCAAAAACCCTTACTGCTTCTCTTCAATGTACAGCTTCAACATTTTATAGTCTATGCTAATGTAAATCACTTATTCACTGTGCCACATTATCCTCTTGTAACATTTTATAATGCGAACTGGGAATAAATAAAAACGAACAAGAGACCATTGTGTAGCCCGCATACAGATGTAAATACATATACATATGGCTTATGTAAATGCATTTTGTATATACTACAATTTCATGAGTGCAAGGCAGCCATACAAATCCATTTAGCAGAATTTAAAAAGGACCCTATAGCCACAAGAACTCAAGCTTGCAATTTCTTACTATGCTAAAATACTACATTAAAGGTAAGCATGAGCAAAGTATTGACCAAGCACCAACGATATGTCTGAAGCAGGCCATAAAAGACAAATGAGATATTGAATAGAGAAAACTACTTAAAAGGGCTGGGTATTTAGATATCCAATTATTTGGTTCTACTATACAGTATTTATAGAGAAATAGAATAATAAATAATAAGGCATGGACAATGTTATTGCAGGAGATAGTGTCTGTTGACCAGAGTTGCGTAAATAGGGAATGTAGGGTGGGTAGTTGGCCAATTGACAGGAAGCTGAGATTTTGGGCTGCATGATGGGTGAGAAGCACCCTGGGTGCTGCTCAGAACTGTTTGTATATATTGTTGTGATCTTATCGATTGCGTTTAAAATGCTTGCGCTATAGCGAGCGGCATGGAGGCGATATGATAAAGAATGTTGTCCCCGTTTGGTCTGACACAATAGATGAGGGTTTAGAAGAGTATTAGGCAATGGATGTGTGGCTTTGCCTAATGTTGGGTAAAAAGCAGCAGCCCTTTCCTGATGGTGCAGCTGGATCTGGGGTGTCTACCCCAGGTAAAATGGTGGTAAAGCAACCTGAGACCTTTTGGGTCTTTAACAAGGGCTACTTGCAGGGCAGTCACTCGGCTTCCCACTGCTCCCACCTTCTGGCTGTAACAGGGCATACAAAGGATTCCAAAGAGCATCACTGCAATGGAGTCACGTCTCAGCAGGTATCCTAAAGTGAAAGGGGCCAAGGTTTTACATTCCAGTTTCTTTATTTCCTTTAATTTGCTGTGGTCTCCGTCTTTTTCAGATAATTTTGTTTCCACCAAGGAAGATCCTGATGTCCTTCAGGGCAGTTTTGTGTCTGTTGTGACACCTGCTGCTTCACTGTTTGGAGCAGAACATCTGGTATCAGGTGCAGCATGTGCCTAGTTTTCGCAATGTAATGGCTGATGTACTCGTTCTCAGATTCAGGTGCTTCTGTGGCAGACCCAGTGGGCACCCTTTCCCAGAGTTCATATGGGAGTTGATGCCCTTGCTAAGGAACTCGGTAACACTGTCCATGTGGTCAGCTTACAGTAAGCAATGGATAGGATGGCTGGAGTGCATAGTCCAGGGATGTTACTGCTAGCCCTTTGATATGGCTGGAGTGCACCTTGAACTACTTGTCACTTCTGCGTAGCGCAAGTGTGTCATGTGTGGTTGCACACCGTAAGGCGATGGACTCATCTTTTCACTTTCAAATGAGGGGTTGAAAAGATATTGAAAAGCATTTTCTGGTAAGTCATGTGCTTTGTAGTTGAAAAAAGGAGTTTGCTAACGGTGAGTGCAAGTGCCCAGTCATTTTTTAGTTGTTGTTTCAACTGGTTGAGGCATTGCCAGCTTCATGTTCATATTCTTACGAGATTCAATTTTTTCAGGCTGTATTTGCGCTAACCTTTTACAGGGTCTTGCGAGTTGAGTTGGTTGCTCCGTCAAAACCCCACCCAGTTTGGTTGTTAGGGATGTACACTTAGGGGATAGTTTTCTTCAGGTCCATATTTGGCAGTCCAAGATAAACTAAATTGAAAGGGTCATGTGGCTTGTTTTGCATGTGGTTCCTTGGTCTTTCTGCCATTTTCACCTAGTATCCTGTTTCTTGCAGTGCCAGGGAGAGGTTAGTCAGTTTTTAGTCTATTGCGATGGGTAACCACTTATGACATTTCATTTTTGCTCTATAATTAAGAGGTGTTTGTCATTTGTGAGCATCGATTATTCATAATATGGTATTTCTTTTGTATTGGTGCAGCTACAGAGGCCGCATGACTGGTTTCTAGGATTCTAAGGTTATGTGCATAAGAAGATGGCGCTCTTATGCACAGGCCGTCCGCATGTTTGGCTGGTTGCTCATTCATATATTCTCTGAGCAGTTCAGAGAACAGATTGCTGTCTAAGTGGCAGAAGCTTTGGATCCTTAGTGGCACTGGAGAGGCATTTGGGGTCTTTTGTGGTCACGGGTGATCCCAGAGGTGGTGGACATTAGCACCTGCACACAGTAGCCAATTACCCTTCTTTTGCATGTTGGGGAAAATGATCTTTTCTTTACCCGCATAGTGGAGCTGTTGTCCCTCGTGAAATCAGACCTGAAGTGTTTCAGTAGTTTTTTCACCAAGTTTATTTTGGTTTGGCCAGAAATTATCCCTCAGATAGTATGGCAAGGTGATCAAGATGTAGAGGTCAGTAAAGCAGGCCATGCATACAGTGAATACGCACTTCTTTCATTTTGTTAGTGGATGGGGTACAGTGGTGGTCTATCATAGGCAGTTAGAGGGGGATATTTCTCTGCGTATGCTTCAAGAAAGAGTGCACCTCAGGACGTACAAACAGTTAAAGCCCTTAATGCAGAAGAGTGCCATCTGGCACCATGCCTTGCTATTCAGCCTATTAGGCCTAAGCCTTAAGCCTACTTCACCAAGTTTTGGCCGCTACTCCTGATGTAGGCGGTGCAATGATGTCACATTATCGTGCCACCTACTCCAGGGAGCTAGCTAGGGGCAAACTATCTAGCCATCTGGGGGAAAACTACTTATCTGGAGACAATTTACCTAGCTATATGGGGAAATTTACCTAGCTATCTGAGGGCAAACTAGCTAGCTATCTGTGGGCAAACTAGCTACCTGGGGGCAATTTACCTAGCAACCTGGGGGCAATTTACCTAGCTACCTGGGGGCAATATACCTAGCTACCTCGGGCAAACTACCTATCAGGGGGCAATTTTCCTAGCTAACTGGGGGCAAGGTACCTAGCTACCTGGGGCAAACTACCAAGCCTCTCCTCCCTCGGCATCACGGACTTAGCTCTTTCCTGGATCTCCTCGTACCTCACTGATCGGACATTCAGCGTCTCTCATTCTCGCTCCACCTCCTCACCCCGGCCTCTCTCTGTCGGTGTCCCCCAAGGTCAGTCCTGGGCCCACTACTCTTCTCTATCTACAACCCTTGGCCTCGGTCAGCTATAGCCTCACTGGCTTTCATTACCACCTGTATGCTGACGATACCCAACTCTACATCTCGGCCCAGACGTCACTTCTCTATCTCCCGGATCCCTGACTGTCTGTCTCCATTTCCTCCTTCTTCTCCTCACGTCTCCTAAAACTAAATGTAGAGAAAACAGAACTCATCATCTTTCCACCATCCAACTCTACCCCTGCCCCTGATCTCTCTATTACAGTCAATGGCTCCACACTCTCACCGGCCCCGCAAGTCCGCTGCCTTGGGGTAATCCTCGACTCCGCTCTATCTTTCAAACCGCACATCCAAACCCTTACCTCTGCCTGCCGCCTCCACCTGAAAAACATCTCTCACATCCGCTCATTCCTCAACTCTGACACTAACAAAATGCTGGTCCATGCCTTGTCATCTCCCGCCTAGACTACTGCAACATCCTTCTCTGTGGCCTCCCAGCTAGCACCCTCGCTCCCCTCCAATCCATCCTTAACTCTGCTGCCGTCTTATCCACCTTTCTCCTCGCTACTCCTCTGCCTCTCCCCTCTGCAATCCCTTCACTGTCTTCCTATTGCCCAGCGCATTAATTTCAAGTTGTTAACCCTGACCTACAAGGCTCTCCATGACCTCTCCCCTCCATACATCTCTGCACTACTCTCCAGATACCTCCCCTCACGCAATCTCCGCTCCTCTCAGGACCTTCTCCTCTGCTTCTCCCCTTATCAGCTCCTCAACAAACGTCTCCAAGACTTCTCCCGTCTTCCCCCACACTCTGGGAATCCTGCCCCTCAAAACAGACTCTCCCCCACTTCACCAGCTTCAAAAGCAACCCGAAAACCCCTTTCTTCAGGCTTTCCTACAACCCTTCAAAAA
>JAODAL010060141.1:0-21051 GCA_025379985.1 Phyllomedusa bahiana | reverse complement strand
GGCTTGTAGATTTGGTTTTGGGCCTTTTTCCCCCTCTATTTACCATCTGCATATCACAAGACATTAGGGGGAAAGGGGCGGGAAAACGCCCAAAAGCCCCTGTTGGATTTTAACAAATCCTAAATTTTTTGCTTTTGACCCACCGAGTCTTGAGAAAGAAAAAAAGGAAATTTTTGGGCCAAGCCATTATCTCTCATCTGCAACAATTCTGTTTGGGGGTTTTTTGGCCCCTCATCAGTGCAGTGTAGAGAAGATACGGGCTGGCTGGGGGGGGGCTCGAGTACTCAGTTTCACTTACCCCCAACCCTGAAGGGGAAGTCCCTGTGTTGTAGTTATGCGTTGTATATACCCTATTCTTTTCCCAGCGAATTTTTGAATCCCCTGATGAACCCTAATACAGTACGGGGAAACGCGTGGGGAAATAGCGGGGATATAAAGGTTTTATAAAACCCGCATGAAAAGTAAACTTTGGGTTTTTCCGGTCATTAAAGGGGAGCCGCTCTTTATCGTGGCTTTTTACTCCACTGAGGGAAAAGTGCACGAATGCAGTACCCTTTCAAAGGTTTATGCAGGGGTAAAAAAAAGGGGGTTTAAAGATATTAAAATTTTAGCAAGTCTAAAAAAAATTTATTTTTTTAACCCGGGGATTATTTTTTTTGCATGATATATTTGTCTAAACCTCTGTTCAAAAAAGAATTTTGAGAAATTTTCTTATATCTTTTTTCACTGTAAGAACTGTAAATCGTGGAAAACCCCCGGGCCGAGGCTGGTCACACCCGGGAAACGTAGAAAAGTTTCAAAAAAGGGCTTAGTTTCCCCTTACCGGGAACTAAAGAATTTTAAAATGCGTACGTAGCTGGGTTAAAATTCTGGATCCTAGGCCGGGGGCGGCTCGGGGTCAGAAAAGGGCCCTAAATTTGGAGAAAGGTTTGGGGGTCTTCCCTTTTGGGGTTTTGGGGGAAATTAACCAGGGGAAAGACCCTGGGCTTTAAGTCCTTGCCCTCTCTCCCCCCCCCCTCCCCACTTTTTTCCCCCCCCTTTTGAACTCAAAGGAAAATGGGGCCCTTCCCTTTTAAACCCCTACTAAAAGTAACTATGTAACTTTTTGGGCCATTTTTTAAAGTGGCCCTTTGGATAAAAAAAAGGGGGCGAATGAGGAAAAGACAGTTTTTTTCGACGTTGGGGAAAGGTCCGGACCAAAGTGTTTTCTTCAGACTTGAAGGGGTTTTTAAAAAAACTATATACGGCTTACCGTCCAATATAAATTCTTGGTGGGAGGCCAAGAGAAAAAGAGCATTTATTGAATCACGCATTATCCCAATGGACTTAGAATCTATATAACACCACCCAAATTAGATACAGTTTTGAATCTTTTTGGGGAGTGGGAAACAGAACTCATAGATGTTCGGGAAAATTTATGAAAACCTATTGAAAGAGGAAAAAAAAAATTAAAAAAAATACTTCCACAACGCAAATTAATTTGAAAAAAAACAAGCATCAAAAATTTGAGGGGATCCGATTTCACCAGAAAAGAACAAAGCCAACCAAAAACCCTCAATAGAAAAATCAGACAGGATTAAAAGGCAGGGAAACGAAAAACAAAATCTAAGGACCTCCAAAATTTTTTAAAAAGGGAAAAGTTTTTAAATTTTTTTTAAAAAATTGAAGCCCACTACCCAAAGAAGTATTGTAAACTGACGCAGAATCTTCAGATACCAACTCACAAACTACTACAAAATCTAGGGGGAAAAACAAAGGGGGCAGAAACCCCGAAAATGGGGCCCCCCCCCCAGAAAATCGGAGAAAAGGGGGTATATATGGAAATTTTTAAAGCTTCCCCATCCTCCCCGGCAACCCAAAAATACCTCCCCCCCCCCTTTTTAAAAGGGGTGGAGAGGGCCCCCGCCGGCCTGAACAAAAACCCTCAGAAAAAATAACACCAATCAGCATTTAATAAACAATCTTACGATAGACAACTAAGTAGTAAGGGAAATTTCCGATTTTTACAGAGGGGCTGGGCCCCTTTTTAACCCCCCCACCCAAATTAGTGGAAATTTTTATGGGTCCCAAAATGTACTCTATTTGGGGCCAAGCTCAAATGGCAAAAATTTTTTAAAAAACAAAAGATAAGATCGAATTTCCAACATTTGGGCCCAAAGACACAGGGAAACTGGGAAAGGGATACACACTCTAGTTCCCCCTTTTGGAGGAGGAAGAAAAATTAAAAGGGACAAACAAAAAAATTTAAGCTTAAAAGTAAAATGCCCCCCAGCCCCCATACACAAGAAATTGATTTATTTTTGCAAAAAAGTCCCCAAAAGAACTTCGTGAACTAGGCGGGAAAAGAGACAAACCAAATTTAAAAATAATCTCAGTAAGAGGAATTTGAAGCGTTGTAAACACTGAAAAGAGATAAGCTATAAATTTTCAAACCCCCCGAAAGGGGGGAAAAAATATCCCTATTTAAATTTATGACATGTAAAAAAAATTGTAACGATCCCTTTTTAAAGGGCAAAAAGGGGATTAAATTTTTTTAACTATGGATCCAAAACAGCCTTTTCTAAAGAACTAAAAGAGGGTACTCGGGAGGGTTTTTAAAAGGGGGCTTATTCCCCAAACCAAAATTTAAAATTTTTGATGCCTTCTAAACCCCCAAAAAAACCCACTTTCTATTTGTCCCAAAATCCATTTAAAGGGGTGTACCCCATTAAAAAGGGAGAAACCCCTAGCTCAAAGGGGTGGGGTAAAATTTCGGGAAAAAAAAGGGGTCTACATAAAAAAATACTTACGGAATTTTTTAATTACATTGCCATCTTACAAAAGATAAATTCAGATCTTTTTCATAGCCCAAAGGGATTAGTTATAAAAAGAAAACTATTGGGCCCATAGATTGGGTTTAAAGCCTATACAGTAAAAAATCCCCCCCATGAAAGAGGATCCAGGGAAATGGGAAAATTTTTTTGTCCCCAAAGTATTGAATTTCAGGCCCATAATGCTTTTCAAAGAATTTCCCTTATTTTGAAATACGGGATAAATTACTTTGGGCCTTTTTTCCCAAAAAGACCTTCCACCAACTCAAGGGGCAAAAGCAATGGGGACTCCCGGGCCCCCGGCATATGCAAATCCCGAACCTGGGCTGGTTGGGGGGCTACCCCTTGGGATTCAACCCCCGGGGAAAGATCAAAAGCCCCCCCCTAAATTAAATTTTTTGGGGGGACAAATGCATCCTCCCATTCCCCTGGGAAGGTACCAAAATTTTCCATTTTGAGGGGTTTGTTTTCACAACCAACAAAAACAATATCGGAAAAAACACTTCACCCTTTGAAATGCAGGAAGATGTTTAAACCTTTTTCCCGGGTGACCTAAAACCTTTTAAAGTCTGAAAGGAAAATTTTTCATTTAAAAAAATATATAGGGAAAACCCACAGCAACTAACAGTTTGGGTTACACTTTGGAAAAAATTACCATCCAAATTTCCCTGTAAAAGAGGAAAAACCCCAAAGGGGCAATTTTTGAAGTTAAGAGAAATTGCTCCCCGAGATAGGGTTTTTTGGGGACAGCAAGGGATTTTGAGAGAGAGGGTTTCCCTTTAAACAGGAAATTTCCAAAAAAAAGTCCTGGAACAGCCTTTTAGGCATGGGACAAAAACAAAATAGGACAACTCCATTACCGGGCAAGTCCCCGGAAAATTTAAAAAGACCAAAAGAGCACGAAAATTTTCAACCTTTGATGACCCGAAATCTAGAAGTAATCAAATCCTCAAAAAAAATTGGGGCCCTTTTGAAGTTTTGGAAACCCGGGTCTAAGGGGGGGGTAAAAAAAAAAATCTTTCCCCCCAAACCCCCCCGATAACATCGGAAAAGGGGAGATCCAACAAAGATAGACTGGGCCCCTAGTCACAAAACACCCAAAACCCCCCTCAAGGGACCTGGTTTTGAAAGGAAACCGATGGGCAAGTTTTAAATGGGGGCAGAGATGTGTAGCCTGCCCATAAAGTTAAAAACAAACCAAAATCCCTTTACAAGTGCCAAAAAATGGAAAACAAAATTTTTAATTTCCGGGGTTTTGCCAAATTTTTGGGCAGAAGGATAGTTTAAAAATGTGTACATCCCCTGCCCCCCCAATTACCTTGGAAAAACAAGGAGAAAACCTTTTAAAAAAGGGGTGGGGGAACATCTGGGGGACATACGAAATAAAAAGAGACAAAAGCCATAAACTCGACTGGTGGGAACATCCCCCAATGGGGAAAGGGGAAACTCTGGCCCCTTTTTTTGGGTTTTAAAAAAGTTGTAAGACCACCCCCCGAGGGGAAAAGGGGAAAACGAATTTTTGTTAAGGAGGCCCAATGGGTTTATCGTATGGAAACTGTCCAAACCCAAAGGGGCCAAATGAGACTTTGGGAAATTTTGGTTTGCTTTAAAATTTAAAAGACCTGCTTTTGGGCCCCCGTCCCCCAATTTCTTTGTTCGGGCGCCCCTTTACAGAGGACCACTATTTATTTTTTAAGCCCGACCAATGAATAGTATCAGTATCTATCTTTTTAAACTTTTAAATTTTAAAAAATTATTTCCCAAAAGCTTTTTTTAAACTATGAAGCTGAGGACAAAAGAATTTTTGTAAACCCCGGGAAAGTCGTTTTTTTTGCTCCGTTTTAAACCCGTGTCAAACTCCCTATGCATTTAATTTTTCTCGGGGAAAATCAATCATAGATGTCCCGCCCCCCCAAATTTTCTTTTAATTTTCCATACATCATGCAGATTATGTGGCGTTATTTAAAAAAGTTTCATTTTTTTCCAAGGTTTTTTACTTTGTGGCGGTTTGTCATGAGTGCAGTTTGGGGGTGTATCTGAACTCAAAATAAATGTGACTACAGAATCGTTGAACCCCCGGGGCTTGGTTTTTTTAAGGGATTTTGTTTTTTCTTCCTGGGCATCGCATGCATTATTTAGAACGCCCGGGGGCCCCCGTTTGGTTTTTTGCCGGCTTTTTAAACAAAAAGCGCAGTGTTCGTTTCCCCCGGGGGTGGGTAACCCGGGAAACGGGCCGGCGATTTCACTTCCCCCCACATGCCATTGAATATCCGGAAAGGGCCCGGGTAAACCATGAGCAGGAAAAATCTGCATACAAACTAATGGGGAAACCCGGAAAAAAGGGCAAAAAAACAAATTTCCATCTATGTTTAAAAACTGGGATCTGTATATTTAATAAAATTTGCGGGGTCAATTTTAAAAACTATAAGGGGTACAGAGAAAAATCCTGCCTGTAACCCCCCTATTTTTTGGGGGGCCAGCGAAATAAGGGGGCTGCGGGGTTTATTTTGTCTTTTTTACCTGGCGCCTTAAAACGCTAAAATACATTCCCCTTATTTCCCAAACCCGAATTTGGGGAATACATGTGTTGTATTTTAAAGTTTTGTATATAGCTATTCTTTTTTCCCCAGCCCAATTTTGAAACCCCGATGAACCCTAATTTCAGAAAGGGGGAAAAAACTCCCCATACTGGGATTAAAGGGGTTTATAAAACCAAGGAATGACAATTGGGCTTCAAAAAAGCGGGGCCCTCTTTTTTTCGGGGCCCAATTAAATCCACTGAACGGAATGGGACAGTATGCTGTATCATCTAGGTATGCAGTGGTAAAAATAGGGGTTTTAAGGGTATTAATAATTTTGCAAAGTCTAGTAAAAGTTAAGTTTTAACCCGGGAAATTTTTATTTTCAGTGAAATACTGGCTGTGTGGGGGGGCAAACGGGTAGCCAGGGAAAGGGGAAAATCTCTCCTTAAGGAGGCACCGAACAGGCCCGGGTTTTTAAGAGTTTTGGGTTTTGGGCCTTTTTTTGCCCTCTACTTAAACATCTGCAAACAAAAAGGCAATTTTGGGGAAAGGGGGGGGACCCAAAACACGCCGCGGGATGGGAGACTCACTCTCTTCCCATGCCTGTCCTGAGACCTCACAAACAGGTTGTCGTCCTCTAGTTCTCTGAAAAGGGACACTCCATAACCCCTTAACTTGTTTGACTGTAGAGCACACACACGACTTTCTCTCTGAGAGGGGAAAAAACCACACTACTCTATCTTGTCTTGTTCTCTCTTCTCCCTGGCCAAAAACACTTCCTCTTCCTATCTCTCTGTCCCTTTTCCTCCCATCTCTGTAGTATACCTTTCTAGCTGTAATAATATAACAAGTTATAGTGACCAGGATTCTGGAGAAGGGTCTGGATACATTTCTAAATGTAATAATATATCAAGTTATAGTGACCAGGATTCTGGAGAAGGGGTTTGGGTACATTTTTTAGATGTAATAAATAACAGGGTTTTAGTGATTAGGATTCTGGAGAAGGGTCTGGATACAATTCTAGTGTAATAATATAACAAGTTATAGTGACCGGGATTCTGGAGAAAGATCTGGATACAATTTCTAGATTTTAATAATATAACAAGTTTTTAGTGACCTGGATTCTGGAGAAGGGTCTGGATACATTTCTTGATGTGATAATAGAACAAGTTATAGTGACCTGGATTCTGGAGAAGGGTCTGGATACATTTTTTGATGTGATAATTAGTGTTGAGCGATTATAATCGACAAAGTTGGTTGTCATTGGCTGGAAAAATCACATGACCTCGTTTTGCATAGAACAGCCCTTCCTGTTCGACCATCAGAGTGTCGTTTGTGCATAAGTGGCAGGATGTGTGTTAGCTCTTCCTCACAATACAGCTTCCCCTGCGGACACTGTTTCTTTGTTCACACAGACAACTATGATTTTAGCTGGTGAAATTACAAAACATAGTTAGTTTACCGAATTTCAGTTCTTAGAAGTTAGGTCTGAGAATTTTAAGCAAAGCATCTGAGCTATACAAGCCGGAGGATGGGTGGAGGCGTGCAAACACAGCAGAATGCAAGGCTTCTTGAATGGAGAGTGTATATTGTCGCAGCCCAGACGCTGCTTTTGAACCATTCCTGTGTTCTCGAATGCTTCCACACAGCAGCAGTATCTTCTCTGCACTGACAGCACTGATGACGGGGACAAAAAAATCCCGAAAACAGCGGTGTCTGCAGATGAGAGATACAGGCTTGGCTAAAAATCCTTTTTGCTTTATCAAGAATCGTGGGTCAAAAGCAAATTGAGGATTTTGTACATCCAAAAGAGGGTGCCTGTGGGCGTGATCAGGCCCACTTTCCCATAATGCGTTTTGATATGCAGATGTAAGTAGAGGGCAAAAGGCAAACAATAAACTCTAAAGACGTCCGTTCGGTGCTCTTCTTAAGGTAGATCTTCCCTTCGGAGCTACTCGATTTTTTTGCCTCCCACACAGCCAGCCAGTATCTTTCTATGCTCTTGCACTGATGAGGGCACCAAAATAATCACGAAACTGCAGCGTTGTCTGAGATGAGAGAGTGAAACGGGTTGGCTAAAAAATCCGTTTTGCTTTTCGCAAGACCTCGAGTGGGTCAAAAGCAAAGTTGAGAATTTGTTACATACAAACAGGGGGGCGCGCCTTGTGGGCGTCTCAGGCCCCTTTACCATAAGTGCTTTTTGATATGCAGATACTAAGTTAGGGAGAGCGAAAAAAGGCAACAAAAAACTATACAAGCGTTCGTTCGGTGTCACCTTAAGGAGAGATCTTCCCTTCCGGAGCTACTCGATGCTCCCACACAGCAGTGTATCTTCTGGCTCTGCTCTGATGATGGGACATAATCCTGAAACAGCGTTGTCTGCAGATGAGAGCTACTGGCTTGCTAAAAAAATTCTTTTTTGGCTTTTGTTTTCTCAAGACTCTGGTGGGTCAAAAGCAAATTGAGATTGTTAATCCAAAGAGGTTGATCGTGGGAATCTAAGCACCTTTCCCATAATGCCTTGTGAATATGAAAATGCAAGGAGAGAGTGGAAAAAGCAAAATGAAACTCTACATGCCGTTCATTCGGTGCTCTCTTTAAGGAGAGATCTTCCTTTCCTGAGCTACTCGATGCCTCCACACAGCAGCCAGAGATCTTCTCTGCTCTTCACTGATGAGGACAAAAATCCAAAAAAACAGAGTTGTTGCAGTGAGGGGGGGGGGGGTGAGATACTGGCTTGGCTAAAAAATCCCTTTTTGCTTCTCATGACTCTGTGGATCAAAAGCAAATTGGGATTTGTTACATCCACAGAGTGCGCTGGGGCGTCTCGTCCTTTCTCATAATGCCTTGTGATATGAAGATGCTAAGGAGAGAGCGAAAAAGCAAAACAAATCTACAAGCCGTTCGTTCGGGTGCTCTCCTTAAGGAGAGATCTTCCCTTCATGAGCTACCTCAATGCCTCCCGACAGCCAGCCATTTACCTTCTCTGCTCATGCAATGATGAGGGAAAAAAATCCCGAAAACAGTGTCTGTCTGCAGATGAGAGAGAACTGGCTGGCTTAAAAATCCTTTTTGCTTTCTCAAGAATCGGTGGGTCAAAAGCAAATTGTGGATTTGTTACCTCAAAACAGTGGGCGACGGTGAGAGTCTAACCCTTTCCCTTAATGCCTTGTGAAATGAAGATGCTTAAGTAGAGGGCTAATAGGCAAACAAACGCTACAAGCGTTCGTTTCGGGTGATCTTTAAGGAGAGATCTTCCTTCCTGAGCTACCCGATGCCTCCCAACAAGCAGCTGTATCTTCTCGGCTCTGAACTGATGAGAACAAAAAATCAAGAACAGCGTTGTCTGCAGATGAGAGATACGGCTTGGTAAAAAATCTTTTTGCTTTTCAGATCGGTGGGTCAAAATGCAAATTGAGGATTGTTACATACAAACAGAGGGGCATGGTGGACTTGCAAAGCGGGTTTTTCTACCCCGTGGCCGCTGGGCTCCTGACCTTACACTGCTGCTACCCTGCTGGATCACGGCCACCACACAACCACTTGCTGGCTGCACGCTGCCTGACACTCAGCTGCACACCTACTTTCCTGACGATGATGAAGCCCTTGCTTCACCCGTCTCCCAAGTGCGGACGGTACCTTATCATCTGATTTGTGTTTTCATCGTCATGCTGTCCTCATCACCGATCTTGTATGAAGAGGCTGATCCCTCAAAACAGACCTCATGCCATCTCAAAATCTATACTTTGCTGCCTACTGCAAGAAAGCAGGGGATATTGGCCCATTTCTTCACTGCCATAGTAGCTGCTGACTGCACTCCTCAAATTGTTCATCCTCGTGTATAGTGGCGCGTGAGCCCAAGACCAGGTGAATAGATCTCTGGATGAGGGAACCGGATGGGGACAGAGGAGGGTTGCAGGACAGGTGAGGGCCGATGGATCCGCTCCCGGGCCATGCAACTAAGGGTTGTGTCTACTGTTTCCACCGACACTTGGCTGGGGTTGTCGATGTCATCTGGGTGGAAGTGGCAAATGACTAGTCAACACAATCCAGAACCATTGGGTTGAATGGTCAAAACACGGGCGCTCTAAATGAAACGGCGTTCTGGCTCACCGAGTGACCCCTGCTGCGACTCCCTTGTGTGCTGTGACCGGGGATGCTCATGGAATGTTTGTGACACCTAGCCACTCGAGGTGAAGCGCCGTCACCTCTACTGTTGGAACTACTGTGTGTTCTAAAAAATGTACAGGACACTGTTTGATGAAGATATCTGTATATGATTAATATACACCTTGTATATTTGACTCCTTATGAACCCAGTAATCAAAAGGATTGGGTAACTTGGATATAAATTGCCGATTCACAAATGGGCAGGGGGAAAAATGACTTGTATGTGCCGTTTTAAAAAAAAACTCTGTGGTATTTTATGAATATAAAGCACAAAACAGGCTTAATTCAACCTTCGGATATGAATTATGCTACACGGAAAAATTGCCTTCTTTGGGTTGAAAAAACAACGTTTCTTTTTTTACTGAGTACAACTGCAAGAAAAATACTTAGTTAACCCATGGGATGTGAAGTTGCGCAAAAGAAGTGAGCAGACAAAAATGAAGTGGTATTTGGATTGTAAAAAAGCTGTTTCTCTTTAAATGGAATTACAAAGGAAAAGCTTAGATCACCCTTGGTTATTCAATGTGCTGGGAGGCAGATAGAGTATAAAAATGTATATGAAGCTGCACTGGACAACACAATGGACTTCAGTTACATACCCCACAAAATCAGGGAATTAGAACCGTTAGAGAAGAAACGTCCTCTGGAGACAAAGCTGTGACACCCCAGCGTCGCGCCCAGACTTATATAGGCTGCGCGGTGACGTACAGAATCCAGCCGGTCTCTGATTGGCTTCATCTCTGCACATGTCATGCAGGCTATGCCTTCTTCCTCCCAGAGTGCTTTGACCTTGTAACGCCATGTGATCGTGCATATTATCAATCAAAAGCACACTTCGTTTCCCGCGAATTACCCCAAACTTTGGACTTCGTTCAGAATAACGAAGTTTTCCTGAAATTCAAACGAATCCACTTCGTTTAGTATCAAGCTCGCCTATCTCTACTAAAGATTATAGTAATTATAGACTTGGGTTGAGTTTTGGCCATGGTCACTAGGGAGGACCTCCCACTTGCTCAAAGCACTTGAGAAAGGGCGAAGGTCTTCTTCCCGAAAGTTTGTGGCGTTCTTTTGCGCCAGACTGTCTGTCCAGAAGGGTCGCCCTCAGTGGAGTCAGCCAGGCTATGCGGGTCGCAGCATGCAGCACGGAATCGTGTTTTGAATTGTTTCACGACGCTTAATATGGATTGCATCCTACTAATCGCAAGTAACAAGTTGTTACCATTTGAGTATTATATGTATGGGGGACTTGTTAATAAATGTTTCATACTTTTGCAACATTGATATCTGCTATTGTTTATCGACTGATGAATGAAGGTTGAGGATCCTTCACACAGCAGAGTGTACTGTGCGGCGTTAAACCCATACCAGCTACAGCAGTGATTATAAGAGGAGGGGGAGAGTGACATGTGGGGTGTTAGGAGGGGGAGAGTGACATGTGGGGTGTGAGGAGGGGGAAGGGTGACATGTGGGGTGTTAGGAGGGGGAAGGGGTGACATGTGGGGTGTTAGGAGGGGGGAGGGGAGAGACATGTGTGGTGTTAGGAGGGGTGATGGGAACATTGGGGTGTTTGGACGGGGGAACGGGGACTCATGTGGGGTGTTAGGAGTGGGAAGGGGTGACTTGTGGGATGTTAGGAGGGGGAGAGTGACATGTGGGGTGTTAGGAGGGGAAAGGGGTGACATGTGGGTGTTAGGAGGGAGAAGGGGTGACATGTGGGGTGTTAGGAGGGGGAGAGTGACATGTGGGGTGTTAGGAGGGGGAATGGGTGACATGTGGGGTGTTAGGAGGTGGGAGGGTGACATGGGGGTGTTAGGAGGGGGAAGACTGACATATGGTGTGTTAAGAGGGGGAGGGTGACATGTAGGGTATTAGGAGGGGGAAGACTGACATATGGGGTGTTGGGAGGGGGAGGGTGACATGTGGGGTGTTAGGAGGGGAAGGGGTGACATGTAGGGTGTTAGGAGGGGGGAGAGTGACATGTGGGATGCTAGAAGGGGGATGAGTGACATGTGGGGTGTTAGGAGGAGGAGGAGAGCTGGAGAGGACTCTGGTTGTTAGGAGGGGGAGAGGTGACATGTGGGGTGTTAGTAGGGGGAAGGGTTGACATATAGGGTGTTAGGAGTGGGAAGGGGTGACATGTGGGGTGTTAGAAGGGGGAGAGTGACATGTGGGGTGTTAGGAGGGGGAAGGGGTGACATGTGGGGTGTTAGGAGGTGGGAGGGTGACATGGGGGGTGTTAGGAGGGGGAAGACTGACATATGGTGTGTTAAGAGGGGGAGGGTGACATGTGGGGTATTAGGAGTGGGAAGACTGACATATGGGGTGTTAGGAGGGGGAGGTTGACATGTGGGGTGTTAGGAGGGGAAGGGGTGACATGTAGGGTATTAGGAGGGGGGAGAGTGACATGTGGGGTGTTAGAAGGGGGATGAGTGACATGTGGGGTGTTAGGAGGAGCGAGAGTGACATGCTGGTTGTTAGGAGGGGGAGAGGTGACATGTGGGGTGTTAGTAGGGGGAAGGGTTGACAAATGGGGTGTTAGGAGTGGGAAGGGGTGACATGTGGGGTGTTAGGAGGGGGAGAGTGACATGTGGGGTGTTAGGAGGGGGAAGGGGTGACGTGTGGGGTGTTAGGAAGGGGAAGGGGTGACATATGGGATTTTAGGAGGGGGAAGGGGTGAAATATGGGGTGTTAGGAGCAGGAGGGTGACATTTGGGGTGTTAAGAGCAGGAGGGTGACATGTGAGGTGTTAGGAGGGGAAGGGGTGACATGTAGGGTGTTAGGAGGGGGGAGAGTGACATGTAGGGTGTTAGGAGGGGGGAGAGTGACATGTGGGGTGTTAGAAGGGGGATGAGTGACATGTGGGGTGTTGGGAGGGGAAGCGGTGACATGTAGGGTGTTAGGAGGGGGAAGGGGTGACATTTGGGGTGTTAGGATGGGGGAGGGTGACATGTGGGGTGTTAACAGGGGGGTGACATGTGGAGTGTTAGGAGGGGAGAGTGACATGTGGGGTGTTAGGAGGGGGAAGGGGTGACATGTGGGGTGTTAGGAAGGGGAACAGGTGACATGTGGGATGTTAGGAGGGGGGAGGGAGACATGTGGGGTTTTAGGAGGGGGAAGGGGTAATGTGTGGGATGTTAGGAAGGAGAAGAGGTGATCTGTGGGGTGTTAGAAGGGTGGAGGGATGACATGTGGGTGTTAGGAGGGGAAAGGGGTGACAAATGGGGTGTTAGGAGGGGGGAGGGTGACATGTGGGGTGTTAGGAGGGGGAAGACTGACATGTGGGGTGTTAGGAAGGGGAACGGGTGACATGTGGGGTGTTAGGAGGTGGAAGGGGTGACATGTGGGGTGTTAGGAGGGGGAAGTGGTGACATGTTGGTGTTATGAGGGGGAAGGGGTGACATGTGCGGTGTTAGGAGGGGGAGGATGACATGTGGGGTGTTAGAAGGGGGATGAGTGACATATGGGGTGTTAGGAGGGGGAGGGGTGACATGTGGGGTGTTAGGAGGGGGAAGTGGTGACATGTGGGTGTTATGAGGGGGAAGGGGTGACATGTGGGGTGTTAAGAGGGGGAGGGTGACATGTGGGGTGTTAGAAGGGGGATGAGTGACATGTGGGGTTTTAGGAGGGGAAGGGGTGACATGTAGGGTGTTAGGATGGGGGAGGGTGACATGTGGGGTGTTAAGAGGGGGGGTGACATGTGGAGTGTTAGGAGGGGGAGAGTGACATGTAGGGTGTTAGGAGGGGGAAGGGGTGACATGTGGGGTGTTAGGAGGGGGAGGGTGACATGTGGGGTGTTAGGAGGGGGAGGGAGACATGTGGGGTTTTAGGAGGGGGAAGGGGTAATGTGTGGGGTGTTAGGAAGGAGAAGAGGTGACCTGTGGGGTGTTAGAAGGGTGGAAGGATGACATGTGGGGTGTTAGGAGGGGGAAGGGGTGACAAGTGGGGTGTTAGGAGGGGGAGGGTGACATATGGGGTGTTAGGAGGGCGAAGGGGTGACATGTGGGGTGTTAGGAAGGGGAACGGGTGACATGTGGGGTGTCAGGCGGGGGAAGAGTGACATGTGGGGTGTTAGGAGGGGGAGAGTGACATGTGGGGTGTTAGGAGGGGGAAGGGGTGACATGTGTGGTGTTAGGAGAGGGAGAGTGACATGTGGGGTGTTAGGAGGGGGAAGGGGGTAATGTGTGGGGTGTTAGAAAGGGGAAGAGGTGACCTGTGGGGTGTTAGGAGGGTGGAGGGATGACATGTGGGTGTTAAGAGGGGGGAGGGGTGACAAGTGGGGTGTTAGGAGGGGGAGGAGTGACATATGGGGTGTTAGGAGGGGGAATGGATGACATGTGGGTTGTTAGGAGAGGGGAGAGTGACATGTGAGGTGTTAGGAGGGGAAGGGGTGACATGTAGGGTGTTAGGAGGGGGAGAGTGACATGTGGGGTGTTAGAAAGGGGATGAGTGACATGGGGGGTGTTAGGAGGAGCGAGAGTGACATGTTGGCTGTTAGGAGGGGGAGGGGTGACATGTGGGGTGTTAGGAGGAACGAGAGTGACATGTTGGCTGTTAGGAGGGGGAGGGGTGACATGTGGGGTGTTAGGAGGGTGACATGTTGGCTGTTAGGAGGGGAGGGGTGACATGTTGGGTGTTAGGAGGGGGAAGGAGGACATGTGGGGTGTTAGGAGGGTGGCGGGTGACATGTTGGCTGTTAGGAGGGGGAGGGGTGACATGTGGTGTGGTAGGAGGGGGAAGGAGTGACAAGTGGGGTGTTATATATCTATAAAATGGCAAAGAGCATTTTGAACTGCAAACATTCTTTTTTTTTTGTTACATTTTTAAGATATAACTGCTTTGGTCAGTAGCAAGTGAACCGTGACTATAATCGGCAAGTATAAGCGTCTATTTAAATGCCGTATTTTGCCGTGTATTGTGCACTGAAATACGTGCCAAGATAGAATCATTGTGTGCAGCGTAAAATCATCAGATATTGATCTTATGCGCGCACATTTTGCGGCGTGTAAGCGCCAATAAGTTCTAAACTATACAAGGCAGTAGTCGGGCATTTGTGCATTGACATTACCTGATTCCAACCATTTCGACAGAGCATAAATGTGCATTTACAGCGCGCAGAAGCACACGCTGTAAATACGTCATCTGAACTTTCCCTAAGTTGGGGGGCGTTTTCAAACTCAGTGCCTAGGGCAGCCTGAACTGTAAATATGGCCCTGCATCTAGCTAAACGTGATCTAATGACAGGTACGCAATGTGGTAGCTAGTTACACAATATTATTGTTCTAGGGTAACTATTTGTCTGTTGCGCTGGTGTAGGGCAGACAAGATATGTCGTATCATTCATTAGTTATTATGTATTTATTTGGATTAGCCGTTTAGGAATGCTCTTTTGGTGACAAATTTTCATTTTTGCATTTTGATTGGCCCTTATTTGTTTTTAATGAGGTGTAGTTCACAGAATCAATCGTTTTGAAGAACCCTCGTGGTCTGAAACGCGTAGCGGGTGTTTGTGGATCTGTTTTTACTCGTGAAATTTGTACACAATTAAGAGTTATTTTGATTTTCCATAACTTACCAGATTATCTACTGGTATTGTTAACATTTAGACAAGCCTGTGAAATACTTGGAGAATATAGTCTGGTTAGATAAGATCAACATTTAACTCTTTGGATACCATAATACACATTGTGTTTAGAGGTCAAAAGACACCACTTATTACCCCAAAAACACCAACAGTGCAGTGTGGAGGTGGGAACATCATGCTGTGGGGCTGCAGTATACAGCACTGGCAAACCTCACATCATTGAAGGAAGGATGAATGGACAAATGTGACGATACATTTTTTATAAAAGATAAAAATCTGCTGCCAATCACTTCAGCTAAATTCAGTAGAAAATCTATGGAAGAAACTAAAGCTCCGCGTTCCTACAAAGAGCCCACGGAAGCTTCTGGATGTGAAGAGTGTATGTGTGGAGGAATGGGCAAAACTCCCACCTGAGCAACACATGCAACTAGTTTATCCAGACAAGAGGAGTCATCATTAACAAAGGCTTTTGTACCAAATATTAAATACAGTTCAGTAAGCGTGTTCAATACTTTTTCCCAAAGTAATTTCTCATTATTACATATCATTATTTCTGGACATCTATGGTTTGATTTCGTTCACTGTGTGGATTGAGTAGGTTGGTACCGATATGTGATGAGAACTTCATGTCAATTGCACCTTTAGAAATAGAATTACTTGGAAAATTGGTGGTGTTCAGTACACATTTCATGTTCTGTATTTATATCTAGAGTCTCTAGAGCCACGGGCTTAAATAGACCCCCAAAGACCTGTAAAAGCCTAGCCTGGAATATGGGAACGGACTCCCAGTCAACACTACAGCCATTCTGGAAAAGTCAGCCCATACTTAGCTGCCTTGCAGCTATACTAACAAATACTCCAGTGTCAATAACTTAGGATTACTAACCCAATACTGCTGGCTTCCCTCACCAAGGCCAGGCCCCTTTCTGTTACATATCTTGCAAGTCCCCTGCTGTAAATAGTCACCTGATCTCAACCCAATTGAACAGCATTTATTAATGCCATCAGAAGTTTCTACTCTTGCCCCTCAGCATCAATAAGGCTTCCCCATGGTATGTCTGCATACCATGCAGACACACCATGAATGGCATAAGACAAGGTTGCCCTTTATCCCCTTTTTTGATATTTGTGATCTGTATTGAGCCATTGGTTTCAGCCATTCAACTAAATCCGGATATTAGAGGGATAACGGTAAGAGATGCAAAATTGAAAATTTCCTTCTTTGCAGATGATATTTTGCTCTCTCGTACCTCTGCACATATCTCCCTGCCTAATTTGCAAACTTTGTTTACCTATTTCAGTACTCTATCAGGTTACAAAGTGAATACCTCAAAAACAGAAGCCCTACCAATTAACATTTCCTTGGGCACAAGGGCAGTTGTTGTGTTTTGACTTTCACTATAACTTGAGGGAGGATATTCTGAAATATATTGGGGTTAATCTAACCGGCACATTTTCCTCTTTATACCGGCATAACTTTCCAAAACTTTACAACAAAGTGTATGGTCTCTTACATAAATGGCATGCTCTTCCATTGTCCTGGTTTGGGAGGATAGCATCAATAAAAATGACGATATTGCCTAAACGATTATACTTATTTGCGACTTTGCCATTCCCTATTCCAATGGCAGATCTTAAAATGATTCAAGCGCTTTCCTGGCTATAAGAAATGGACAGAAATAGAGAAGTTGTGGGTAGACCCGGTACATCCAAACAATTTTTTATGGAATGCGTCCAAGGTTGTGATCGAGGCTTGTATTGGATCCCATGAAACTTCAACAAGATGTCTGAACAGGTGTTCTAACAAGTTAGGCCTGTGCTCGGACTTCTTGGTCATGTCCTCATTCCTATTTAACCACCTTTTTCCCAAAGGGATGGTTGACATGAAGCCATGGTTCTAAGCATTTATGTCGATTTGCCGATGTTGTGAATAATGCTACAATGAAAATTCTACCTTTTGAGGATTTGAATTCTAGATTTAATTTACCAGATAATTGTCAATATTTTTATATTCAAATTTGTCAATTTCTACGACACCTGTTCACAAAAGATAGTGTCTCCAATCGAACGAAATTTGGAATTTTGTGCAAAACTAATATTTCCTCCAGAAGCCTTATCTCAGATATTTACAGAATCTTGGTAGATCCATGGTATGGGCAGGGAATGAGATACAAATATATGGACAAAGGGAACAGTTACTTGGGTAAATATCTCTAAGACAGGGATTGGACCATCATATGGCGTAGGGCATCAAGATCTTCAATTTGCACTTCTTTCAAGGAAAGCCAAAATATTGTTCTGCTGATGTCACACTCCAGCTCTTTTACATAAACTTAACCCCAATATAAGTAACCACTGCTGGAGATGTATCTTGGGAGGGGGACATCTTTTTCATATATTCTGGGACTGTGCTTTAATGCAATCTTTTTGGAAAACAGAGATTTATTAAAAGATGTTCTACAAATTCAGGTTCAATTAGGTCCTATGCCATTTTTGCTGAACTTGACGCCTGCTAAAATTAATAAAGCATTAAGACAATAAAAGGGTTTTTTCTCACTACCAAGATCATATCTGTAATGATAGGGACAGTAAAAATAAGCACTTTTGCAAGTGGTTTGCATTACCTAAATCATTTAGTGTAGCAGCTATCAGCTAATCTGTGCATGTCTAGAGCTATATCTGCAGCCTGAGGTCAGGTCATGCCCCCTTTTCTGTGATTGGCTGACTCATATTTAATTCAGCGTCTTGGGACCTGTCCCCTGGATGGGACACGCCACCTATGCTGTGATTGGCTGTCTGCATTCTATGCTTACGCCCCTCTGAGCTGTGGAAAATTAAAGTGAAACTAGCTGCCTCAGCTTGTTGTGATGGCTGTGTATGTATAATAAAGGATCTTTTTTAGCTCCTCTATACTCATCTCCTAGCTCTATGTGAAGGATCTTGGCAATTACTGAGTATTTAGCTGCTAGATTTACTCTCTCCTCATATAACACAGCCTTATACAGTCTGCTCTACCTCCTGCCTGATAACAGAAGAGAGAGAAGAGTACATTTCTCACATTTGTTTCATCAGTTCAGGCTGTATGTATAACTGCTTACACCAATGCAGGTGTTCTGGTTACAAGGAGCTTGTGGAGGGAGGTGACAGCTCAGCCGATATGACAACTGACCACTTCAGGAGGTCTGCAGAACTGGGACATCCTCTCCATTCCACTGCTCACACAGAATGATGATGTCACCAGTCTTTGGTGAGGAAAGACATGCTTACTGGGAAGACAGACCCACCTACCTGGAGGAGTGACCCACCTACTGGGAGGAGAGACCCGCCCCTGGATTTGAAGCTGTAAGGGACAGAAACAGCTCAAGTCTGTGTAAGCCAGTGATGAGAAAACCCCTTTAATGCTTTACATTCTAAACGCGACCTAAATCTTCTGTTGTTCCTTTTTTACAAGAGATATATAACAGAGGGAAGGAGGTTGGAAGGCTGGAATACTTAACAGCCACATTGAATGACAATCTAGAAGAATTTGATACCATTTGGTCACAATGAGATGAATATATCATCAATACTGAATCTTCTCTGCGCTATTAACTTTGAGGGATGGGGTGGTATCGGAGATTGTCTCTCTCTGTGTGATTTATTTTTCTATCCTTCACTACCCCTTTTTTTTCTTTCCCTCACTCTTTTGCGCCAATTGTGTGTGGTCCGGTTCTTCCACTGTATTCTTACCAGCATATTGTCTGTTGAGTTACTGTGTTAATTTTAATATATTTTCAATTTGTGATATTTTTGTAAAAAATTCTGTTTATAATTCAATAAGCATACAGTTAAACAACAAAAGAAAATATGTTTGTCCAATGGACAACCTCTGCAAATAATGGTGCAGGTTCAGGAGGAAAAAACATTCTGACACCTGGTGTCCAGTGGTTACCTAATTCCCCAGGATCCAGCATTGTCTGGTACAACTTTGTGTCTACTCCATGCACTGATCATAGCGATAGGAGATAGATAAGGCTGAGCTGAAATTAAGAAGCTTAGGAGCAGAGATACCTCAAGCAGATGTGACTTCCAGTGGTCATTTGCCCCATGTGAGCTTCAGTTACCGCGTGGCCATCCTAATCACCTGTACTATCATCAGGCACTGAACTTGTTATATACAGTTTTAAAAGATGTAAATTTCCATAGACATTTTTCATAAGTTGCATTCTCAGGCCAAAGTGATGAGCAGTTGTATGAAGAACCAGGGGCCCCGTACCAAAATAGAAGGGCCACCATTACCTATTTGCAGGAGATGTAAATACAGTAGCTACATAAGAAGTGTTGTGATAATTGAAGGTTTGGATAATTGTGCCATATATCAGAGCAGAAAGCCAACACTTTATCATTTTCTAGACAAAAATGCAACATTATTGCACACAAGAGAGTCCACTTGTGTGCAATAATGTTGCACACAAGTTGCACACACCTCTGGGCCCCATAGCAGCTGTTATGTCTCCTATGGCTATAGTTACACATGTGTGCAGAACATCATCAATTAGAAATTACAGCCTGAAAATAGATGTCTAATTTCTACACAGGAGACAAAGGGAGAGAAATCTCCACAGAGGAGATAATGATGAAGCTTGTAAGGATTTGTATATAAATATGGACAGTTCTGGCTCTATAGCAGGATAGGACACGTCTATGTGTCTGATACCACGTAGGTTATTCCATCTGATGCCCAACACTGGAAGCTTGTTCTGTTTGATGGTGATCACGAGCCTCCTCTGACCAGAACGGAGATTGTGAGAATGAAGCAGTGACCGACAGTAGACACCTTCTCATCAGGAGAACCTGCTGCAGGTAAGTGTTACTGATGTGATAGAACACTGTGATGATAGAAGAATTCTCCAGCATCTCTCATCAGGAGAACCCGCTGCAGGGAAGTGTTACTGATGTGATAGGGAAACCCATTGATACACTTGGATATACAAGACTTCTCCAGCATCTCTCATCAGGAGAACCTGCTGGGAGGTGAGTGCTGACTGATGGGATAGAACCTATTGATACATGTGATGATACAAGACTTTCTCCAGCCTCTCTCATCAGGAGAAACCCGCTGCAGGTAACTGTTACTGATGTGATAGAACCTATTGTTACACTGTGATGATAGAAGAATTCTCCAGCATCTCTCATCAGGAGAACCTGCTGCAGGTAAGTGTTACTGATGTGATAGACCTATTGATACACTGTGATGATACAAGACTTCTCCAGCCTCTCTCATCAGGATAACCTACTGCAGGTAAGTGTTACTGATAGGATAGAAGCTATTGATTCACTGTGATGATACAAGACTTCTCCATTATCTCTCATCAGGATAACCTACTGCAGGTAAGTGTTACTGATAGGATAGAAGCTATTGATTCACTGTGATGATACAAGACTTCTCCAGCATCTCTCATCAGGATAACCTACTGCAGGTAAGTGTTACTGATAGGATAGAAGCTATTGATACACTGCAATGACATCTCCAGAACTGTCAGGGTCAATGATCTGCTTATATACTGACCTGAAATAGAGAAAGGGCAAAAAACCTGAGGCGAAACAAGTTGTGCAATATTCAATATATGCTCTCCGGGATATACGCTCTCTTTATATAAAATATACGTATATAGATATGTTTTTATTCCTATTCTTCCTATTATTTCGTCTTTAGTAGTATGTCTTATTTATCTCTATTCCTGGCACTGATATGTGTATTGTAAAAAAATTAATTAAGTAGAAATAGTAAAGTAGACTAAACAATAACTAATAAAGGGATCCAATGGGTGGTGGATGCTATTTACTGGGGTCCATCACAACCTCTGTCTAATGTAAACAGCAGGACCTGGCATGTACAGTGCAAAGCTCAATGTTTTTTTATTGACACGTTATGTGATAGATCAACACAGAACAGAAAGTATTTGTGAAGTATAAATATTTTCAAAAA
>JAODAL010060140.1:0-21051 GCA_025379985.1 Phyllomedusa bahiana | reverse complement strand
TTTTTTTTATGCTCCTATGTAAAAGAATATAAAAACCCAAATAATTTTCCCCAATTACGGGGAGTAAAACTACTAAAAAATTGCTCCATTACAAGAATAAACTACTATAATACTCCCCCCCTATGACAAGAATTAACTACAATAATACTGCCCTATCTACAAGAAAAAAAATAAAAAAATATTTTCTTGCTCCAATCAAAAAGAATAAAAATTATTTAAAATACTCCCCCCTTTGTAAAGAATTTTAACTAAAATTAATACGCCCCTATGTAAAAGGGAAATAAACTACTATAATATCCCTCCTATTTTACAAGAATTATAAATTATTAAAAATCCCACCAAAATGAAAAAAAATTATAACAACTATAATACTCCCTCCAAGAACAAGAAAAAAACTGCTATAATTACTGCCTCCTATTTTACAAGTTTATAACTACTTTGGAGCTTTTCCCCAAAATTTCCCTGAAAAAAAGTAAATATTCGTACCTTTTGGGAAAAGGCAAAAAAATTATTTTAAACCCCTCTGCTGAACTTCGGTGACTTTTCTGGGGTACCCTTTGCCTCCGTAAAAAAAAGAAAAATTCTTTAAAAAATTTTGTAACATTCCCAGCGTGTAGATCGTTTAAAGGTCATCCTTGTCTCAAATTTTATTGCTGGGAGGTGGGTATATTTCGGCAAGGATGGGCACCCGGTTTTGTTATCAGGCGGAGCAGTAACAAGGAGGGGGTACCTTTGGGGTGTATGGAGGGTTTATATTAGGAAAAAAGGGCTAAATTTTTAAAATAATGAAGATTTAAACAATATTTTTGAAGGGTTTTCCTCGGGGTTTTAGAAATCTCGCAGTAAAAAAAACCCTTTTTTAAATTTACATCGAAGGATAAACTCTGTGGGTTATGTGAGGGCCCCTTTAACGAGCCGCGTTTCCCATTGTTTTAGGAAAGGACAATTTTTACCCCCGGGAAGTAAAAAAATTGATGTTTCCTAAAAAAACCAAAAGCAAGGGGAAAAACTTGAAAAATGAAAAAGGAAATTGAGGGCATACAATGATATTTTAAAGGATTGAAACTGTCCCCCCTGCTGTAATGGTATATGGTACTGTAGCTTACATTGTGAAGGAAAAGGCAAGGAAGGGGCCCACAGGGGAACGGAAACCCCTCTGTGGCCTCGGGGAAATTGGGGGGTCCCTGAGACAAAGGGCAGACCCCCGGGGAATCATATTCGGGGATAGAAAGTCATGAAAATTAAGGGGAAAAAAAAGGCCCCAAAAAATCAATTTCCACTGGGGGGCCCCCCAAATAAAATCATGGTGGCCCCCAAATAAACTCTACTGGGGGGCCAACGAGAAAAAATCCCCAAATGGTGGTCCAAGAATATATTTACGGGGGACCCCAAGAATCAATTCCACTTTTGGGTCCCAAAAAATCATCTCCACTGGCCCCCCAAGAATCATCAAAAAGGGGGGCCCCCAAGAATCAACTCCACTGGGGGGGCCCCAAAAACAACTCTACTTTTTGGGACCCAAGTTTTAAATCTACACTGGGGGGCCCAAAAATAAACCCCACTGGGGGGCCCCAAAAAAACAATTACTGGTGGGCCCCCAAGAATCAACTCCGTTTGTGGGCTTCCAGAATCAACCCCCAATTGGGGGGGCCCAAGAATTAATTCCACGATGGGCCGCAAGACCAAATCCACTGGTGGGCCCCAAAAACAAACCCACTGGGGCCCCCCAAGTATAACTCCATTTGTGGCCCCCAAGAATCATCTCCACGGTGGCCTCCAAGAATCAATCAACGGGGAACAAAAACCAAGTCGACATTGATGAAGTGGTTTCCCTATGGCGACATTGTCATGGGGATACCTGGATTGACTGTTTTTTGGGGGGTCCTCTGCTGCCTTTTTTGGGGGGTCTCGGTTTTAAACTGTATAAAATCCTGGGGGCTTGCCTTTTAAAAGGGTTCTTTTTCCTGCAAATAGGGGCCCGTGGGGACACCAAATTGGAGGTCAGCTTTTTCCCTGTGGCGTCAATTTTGATGGTTGTAAAAGGGGTTTCTCATTTTGTGACTTTACTGGGGCCCCTGTGGCTGTCCCTGTGATGGGGTCTTGGCAGGGAGTTTTTTGGGGGGGTTCTGTTTGTGCGTCATTGGGGTTCCAGGGGGCTTACACTGTACATAGAGGTTCTCCCTTTACCTTTATAGGGAACGTTTTTGGGGGGTATCTAACTTTACTATTATAGACCCTTTAAAACTGTCCCACATGGGGTCTGTGGCAGATTGTATTTAGGGGTGTTCTTGCTGTGTCTCTTGAAGGGGTAATCTGCTTTCTCTCACGGTCATGAAGGTCTATAGCAAACACTGTATTTGGAGGCCCTCTTGCTGTCTTGGGGGTCCTGTAGCTTGTAATGCACATGAGGGCTTCTCTCTTTCCCTGTTTTAAGGACATTGTATTTGAAGGTTCTCTTTGTTCCAATTTGGGGGCCCTTTTGGGATTAAGTGTATAAAGACCCTGTGGCCTGCATTGTACATGGAGGGTCATCTGTCCCTGTTCTACAGGTTCTGAGGTACTTTATCTAAGGGTCCTCTTACTGCTTTTTAAAAGGGGCCCGAGCAACAGTTAATTTGGGGCCCTTATTTTTGTTGTTATAGGGATCTTAGGGCAGACAGTGCATTTAGGGGTCCTCTACTCTCCCAATTATAGTGGTCCTAGAACAAACATTGATTTGGGGGTCCACTACTGTCCCTGTTATAGAGGTTGTAAGGCAGAAGTGTTTTTGGGGCCACCCCCCGTTTTTGGGGTCCTAAGCGACAGTATTTGGGGATCTCAACTCTCCCTGTTATAGCGGTCCTAAGGAAAACATTGATTTTACTACCTTCCCTACTATAGGGGTCCTTGGGCAGATAAATAGGGGGTCCACACTGTCCGCCCTGTTTTTTTAACCCTTGACAGACATGTTTTTGGGGGATCTAAATTCCCCCTGTTATAGGGTCCAAAGGGAAAACATTGTTTTTATCCCTTTCCCCTATATGGGTCCTTGGGCAGATTAATATGGGTCACTACTGTCCCTGTTTTAGTGATCCTTGAGCAGACAGTGTATTTGGGGATCCTCTTACTGCCCCTGTTATAGGGGTCTTAGAGCAGACAGTGCAATTGGGGTCCTCTTCTCTCCCTATTATAGGGGTCCTAGAAAGACTTGATTTAAGGCCCTACTGTCGTTTGGGGAAGTAAGGCGCTAATTTGGGGGCCTCTATTAAGTTATGCGGTTTAGGAAAACATTGATTCTACTACCTTCCCTGTTATAGAGGTTATTGGGCAGATATTAATATGGGGTCCACTACTGTCCCTGTTTTAGGGGTTGTAAGGCAGACAGTGTATTTGTGTGTACTCTTGCTGCCACCATTGTAGGGGGTCCTAAAGCAGACATTATTTGGGCGGGTTATTACTATCCTGTTGTGCGTCTTGGGAAAAAAACATTGACCCATAATTTCCCTGTTATAGAGATCCTTGGGCAGATATTGATATGGGGGTCCGCTACTGTCCTTGTTTTAGGGGTCCTGAGCAGCCCTGTTTTGGGGGGATCCTCTTACCGCCCCTGTTATAGGGGTCTTAGAGCAGATAGTTAATTTAGGGGTCCTCTACTTTGCCTCTTCTAGGGGTGTTAGGGCAGACAGTGCAATCTGGGGTGCTCTATTCTCCCTATTATAGAGGATCTAGAACAGACATTGATATAGGGGTCCACTGTTGTCCCTGTTTTGGGGCTCCTTGTTTTTTCAAAATGTTTTTGGGAGGTTCTTTTGCTGCCCCTGTTTTTTGGGGCCCCTTTAAGAAAGGGGTGTATTTGGGGTCCCTTACGCCCTTTTAAAAGGCCTTTTTATCTGTCACTGCTTTGGGTATTTGATCCATCGTTCTCTTTTCAGCTGTCTCCAGGGCAGGAAGTCACGGTAAATCTTTTTGCATTTTTTGCTTTTAGCGTTTTACAGCAATTTCCCTCTCTTTACTGTCACAGTGAAATTGTAACCTTCTTGCTACTTTGGCATTCGAGAGAACTTCCCAGAAAAAACGATCATGAATTTTGGGCCAGTGACAGCCCGGTTCACCACCCTGCATGGTAATGACATGGGCATCGGGGTTTGCCCCCCACCTTGGTTTCCTGCCCCCGTGTTCGGGTTGTGCGTTGGGGGGGTTTAACCCGAATTGAGGGGGGGGGGGTTCTTTGTTCTAGTCTGTACTTGAGGTTAGGGCTTTGATCAGTGCCTCCAGTATAACCACTGCCCTCTGTGAGGTGAAGGTCGGAGGCGTTGGATGTTTTTGTGCCTTGTCGCTGTTCCTGACGTCTTTCGTGTTGAACATCACCTGCTCAGATGCGACATAAAATATTACAAATTGCCGTCAGATCTCCAGCGGTTGCGCCGGGCTTCGTGCGTTGGAGGCAGCCAGGCAGAGAACAGATTGTTCTGATATCCTGACCCTTTTCAAACTTTTAGATCTTTAACCCCAAACCAAAAAGCCCGTCTTTTATCATTCCCCCCTGGGCCGAAAAAAAAACATTAATTAAGGCTTTTGTTTATTCCTTTGTCATCCTCGTTTCACGAATAAAGAAGGAAAAAAAAAATGCAAAAGACAGCACAATCAAAAATTTTGGCGTCCATGTGTTAAAACTCTTTAAGAATATAAGTGAGGCTTTGGTGCCTGGGGGGTGGTTTTCTTCTCAGCTCTTGAACTACTCATAGGGAAATCGGAAATCCCCAAATAAAGTCTGTACAAATTTGTCCCACTTCCATTGAAAAATTTACCCGTTGTATTGTCACCAATGTTGGGCTATTTTTCACATCACAGCGTTGGAATCATCAGAAGTCCAAAGTCCCCAAAACAAAATCCTTAAAATTGCCCCACTTACCTACTTTATGTAAAATTTGGGCCCCCTACACCCCAGGGCCCCGTGGGACTGTAATTTTTTAAACACGATTTGAATGATCAAATCCCAAACCCCCAAAACAAATCCGAAAAAATTTTTTCCCTAGCATTTTAAAATACTCTTACTTTTAGGCCCCCTAGATCACCAGGACTAAGGTGGGACCGCCTCATCTACATCCCAGCGTTGGAATCATCAGTGTCCAAAAACCCAAAAACAAAAAACCTTAAAAAATTTCCCTATCACCATTTATAGTACTGTCAATTTGTCCCCTCTGGACCACCAAGACCAGTTGGGGAATTATCTTTTACTCACAGCGGGGGAAAGTCGGGTTCAAAAGGGCCCCAAAAAAAAATCGTAAAAAAGTCCCACTTACCCTTTATAATATTTTCACCTTTTTCCTCCCCCAAATACTGGACCCAAAGTTGGGCTATCTTTTTCCCATCCGGGGGTTGGAAAGTCAAAGCCAAAGTCCCCAAAACAAAATCCTTAAATTGACCGACTTACCATTTGTAATAAATGTCAAATTTTACCCCCAACACCACAGGACCCGTGGGCTTTTTCTTCTACATCACAGTATTTGAATGATCAGAAGTCCAAAGCCACCAAAACAAAATAAGTAAAATTGTTCCATTAGCATTTAAAATACTCTTACTTTTAGGCCCCCTAGATCACCGCTCTTTCATCATGACCAACCACTACTTTTTGGTTTCCCCTATGCCCCCCTTTGATAAAACCTGTAAATAGGGGAAACGCGTCGGGGGGTTTTTACTTTAAAATTTTTTATGGGGGGGCCCCCTTTCCCCTGTGGCCCTATTTCAGGGAATACTCGGGTGACCTTAGGGTCAGTATATAGTTGTATGGGGCCGCCCTCATCAGGGTGATGACCCCATTAGGATTTCCCTCGGACTTGAACAGGGCTGAGAAAAGGGAAAGTATCTTTGTATTAGGGCCATATTTATCTTTCCGTCTTTTCTGTGGAACCAGTGGAGGATAAGAGTATCGTGAGTAATATGGGCGATGTATGAATTTGAAGCTACTTTTTTTTTACTGTGCCAACACCACAGTCTAATACGTATAGAAAGTGTGAATACGACGATTGGCGCATACATAGAGTTTAATGCCCAACTTGAATGTTTATGAGTGTAATGCGCCAACTGGCGCATTAAGCTCTTGTAATGCCCAAAAATCGTCGATTCTACACACTCAGAATCTCATAATCCGAGCATTGAAACATTAAGAGGGCGACATGTATGAATTCGAAAGCGTACTTTTTTTTACTTGGCGCCGACACCACAGTTCTAAATAGACATAGAAGAGTGTAGAATACGACAAATTTATGGCGCATTACATAGAGCTTAGTGCACCAAGTTTGGCGCATTACACTCTATGCCCATACAAAGTTTGGCGCATTAAGCTCTATGTAATGTGCCAAAAATCTGTCGTATTCTACACTCTTCTATATCTATTTAGAACTCTGGTGCCGGCGCCAAGTAAAAAAAAAGTACGCATTCGAATTTATACATGTCGCCCTATATCTTTAATACTGGTTTGCAATATATGCCCCAATAGATAAGGTTTGGTTATATCTTAATATATTTGTATTTGGTAATATTCATTGGTAAAAAGGTTTTTTTTGTGATTGGTATATTTTAATAGGTACTTAATAAAGTTTAATAGTTTTATATGGGGGGGGGAGGGTTTGATACTGTGATTGGTCCCTAGATCACCAGGACTACGGTGGGACCACCTCTTCTATATAACAGCATTGGAATAATCAGTAGTGCTAAGCCCCAAAATAAAACCTGTAAAATTGTCCCACTTACCATTGATAATATTGTCACCTTTGTCTCCCCTAGACTACTAGGACAAATGTTGGACTATCTTTTCCCATCCCGGCATTGGAATGATCAGAAGTCCAAAGCCCCCAATACAAAATCCGTAAAATTGTTCAAATAGCATTTAAAATACTCTTACTTTTAGAACAACCCCTAGCATTGAAGCCAGGACTAAAGGTGGTGGGACGCTTCGTCTACATCACAGCGTGGGAATGATCAGGAGTTCAGAGCCGCCAAAATAAAATCTGTAAAATTGTCCCACTTACCATTGATAATATTGTCACCTTTGCCTCCCCTAGACTACTAGGACAAATGTTGGACTATCTTTTCCCATCCCGGCATTGGAATGATCAGAAGTCCAAAGTCCCCAAAATAAAATCTGTAAAATTGCCCCACTTACCATTTATAATATTGTCAATTTGACCCCAATACACCATCAGGACCAATGTGGGACTGTATCTTCTACATCACAGTATTGGAATGATCAGAAGTCCAAAGTCCTCAAAACAAAATCCTTAAAATTGCCCCACTTACCATTTATAATGCTGTCAATTTGGTCCCCCCTAGACCACCAGGATCAGTGTGGGACTGTATCTTCTACATCACAGCGTGGGAATTATCAGAAGTCCAAAGTCCCCAAAACAAAATCCTTAAAATTACCCCACTAGCATTTAAAATACTCTTACTTTTGCCCCCCTAGATGTCCAGGACTAAGGTGGGACCGCCTCGTCTACATCACAGCATTGGACTGATCAGTAGTCCATCGCCCCAAATTAAAATCGGCAAAATTGTCCCACTTACCTTTTATGATCGCATTATCGTGTAGCCTCCTAGACAACCAGGACCAATGTGGGACCACCTCTACTACATCACAGCATTGGAATGATCAAAAGTTCAAAGCCCCAAAATAAAATCTGCAAAATTGCCCCACTTACCATCTATAATATTGTTACCTTTAGACCCCCAAAGAGCGGCAGGACCAATATGGGACTCTCTTCTATATCACAGCATACGTATGATCAGTAGCCCAAAGCCCAAAAATAAGATCTGTAAGATTGTTACATTACAGCTGATATTTCTGACTGGGTTGTATTGCTTGGATTACTCACCTCTTTGACCATCTTCTTGACCTCTGTTTTTTGCCAACATTTTCACAATCTCTGGTTTGACCTATTTTCCGCCTGACTATTCTTTAATGTGTTTGTCTGTCTTGTGTTGTTCAGTGTTTCACTTAACCATTGAGGGAACCATCACCCAGTTGGCAGCTGACTGCTTAGGGTCGGGCTAGCAAGTTGGCAGGGACAGCTTTGGGGGGCCTAGCACTAGAGCTCACACTGTCTTTCCATGTCGTTCTATCTTGGTCCCGGGGCCCTCACACTTCTAAATATCCTGAGATGAGTGGTGTAAAATGACCAGCTTTCACAAAATAGATCATATTATGATACTCTGTCGGGAGTTGTTTATGCTATGTGTCTCAAACCCCTTAAAATGTCATTAACTATAAAGCTTTGGATCATCCTAGCCCCACTTTATGGGAAATCTGACAATTTCATAAAGGATCAGGCCCATGATGATATAAATGATCTTAAACCCCTAAAAATGCCCATAGCCCTAAAGATTAGATACATCTCAGTCCAACCTGATGGGAAATCTGACATATTTTGCGAATGATCAGACCCTTCATTGAGAATGCTGTCTCAGATTTTCAGTAAAAGAAACACCTTTGAACAGGTCAAGAAGGGCTTTAGGAGTTTTTAAAATGACATATGTACTGATGTCATCAACATTTTAGTGGATTTCCCCTTTAAGACCACTTCTCCTCACCAATATATTTCAGACAACCAAAATCTGATAATCCAGGGTTCCGTCAGACCCAGGCATGTGGGAATTTTATTAATTCTCCTTGGGAAGGAGCAGTAATAAGAGGACGGAGAACGTACACGTAGATGTCACACTTGAGAACTTACTTACTGTAATCCTCCTCCAATATGTCAAGTATTTAGGCACTTTCTCCAATTTAATGTGATCGCGGTGATCTTGGGACGAGTCGTCGTAACACCTGGGACTGCCAGGGAAATGTTATCTCGTCCTTAATTGAGAACAACTTAACTAATATTTCAATTCTTAATTAGTTCTTGTCAGTTGCTGGAAGGCCAAGTATGCAGCTGGCTCCGAGCCTACTGCTCACTTAACTCAACACATCCTGGCATATGTTACAGATTAACCATCTTTTCTCTTAAAGAGGTATTCCTATCTTATAGTGTTATGCAGCACCATCACAACTGGTGGGGGTCCGCCGCCTGGGACCTCCTCTAATCCCAAGGACGAATCAATTGCAAACCCTTCAGCTGTTTCCCTGCATTTCCTGTATGGTCATTGTTAAGAGACTGTAGTTAGTTAAGTTGCACCGATCATTATTAAACCAAAAAATGTTGCTCCTCATGAAGCTTCAGAGATGTGTCCTTCCTTACTTTTCCTTTTAGGCTTGAGATGAGTGGTGCAAGATGACCAGATATAAGAAAATAGATGATAACATGCTACTCTGTCAGAAGTTGTTTATGCCATATGCATCTACATGTTGCCCCCAGTAGTTGTGATGGGAATTTCAGCCTGCTGAAGGTTTTACTAGCTTGTTCTATGTTGAATCTGAATCTTTGAGAAATTTGATTTCTTAACTGGATATTTTATCCTCAGAAAATGTTTTGCTGCTGTCTCTCCCATCATAGTGTTTCAAAGAGGAGTAAAAGGCTGCATCTGCTCCTCCATTCTCATTGCAACTATCTGTCCATTATTACTTAAAGGGGCAGTATACTTGTTAATGGTGGTATGCCTCTTTAAGGACAGTTGTGGGATGACTGACAGGCATTTTGGAATTGTGACATCAAAGGAGTGATGATGTCATTCCACTCATGACATCACAGTTGAGATGTTACATTGAAAAAACAGTACACTGGTTAATGTTGGTCTGAACTTTACACTGCCTTACACTACAAGGATTTTTGTGTGACTGAGAAGGTTTCTGAACATTGTACAGAGATCCGACAGGCATAATTGGGAACTATTGTTTGCTACTTATCTCCAGGGAAGAAATGATCTGTAAAAGTAAGTAGCGTCCTCTGGTGGATCCAGAATTTGTCACAAATGTGGTCCCCAAATATCCGTCAGAAAACAGCCGCCATAAAGAGGTGAATTTGGAGCAATAATTTGCCACTGGTGTTTGTTCCCAATGATTTTTTATCCTGCCATTCCCCTTGGCACAACATATCTGGATGTGAGTGTATAAGATGAGTAGCTTTGGAAAAAAAAAAACATGATTTTTGCAGTACTCTGTTGGGAGTTGTTTATGCTATATGAGCCTTATGTATGGAAACTGTCTAACAGTAAGACTGTCTTTGCTGTTCCTAGTAATCAGAGTTCAGTTTTCATTCTATATGGTGCTCTGGAAAAATAAAAGATGAGCACTGACTGGTTGCTATGGGCAACAAAGACAGTCTTTCTACTAGTCTGTTTTCATTCATAAGGCCTTATGTGTCCATAGGTGGCCACTCAGTGGTTGTGATAGGAGTTGCAGCCTGCTGAGGATTTCACTAGCAAGTCATGATGAGGTATTGAATTTGTGTAATGAGGTGCTGGAATCCTTAAGGAAATATGTAGAAAGGCAAAGTTGGACATATCTGTGTTTAATCTTTTTAATTGATGTACAATGAGACTAAAAAATAATATTGCTATAAAAAAGCCACTTATTTAGCATAGATGTCCAGTCCAATGATGTCACTTCCAGTCCAATGATGTCACTTCCAGAATTGTAATATCAGGGCTAGACTCTTCTGATAATAGTTAGTAGTAGATACTTCTGGTCTGACTTCACTTTTAATCCAACATCACATCCAGTTCATTGTTACTTTCAGTTACCATAACGTACGGGTTGGGCAATTTAGTTTTGGTGTCACTTCCAGTCTAATATAAGTTCCAGTCCAGTGTCAATTCCAGTTAATAAAACATAGGGGTTGGGCACTTCAGGTCCAGTGTCCCTTCCAATGGTGTCACTTCCAGAATTGGAACATAAGTGCTGGACACTTCTGGTAATGGTTAGGATTAGATATTTCTGACCTTCACTTTTAGTCCAACATCATGTCCAGTCCAGAGTAATTCCAGTTACCATAACATAGAAGTTAAGAGCTTTAGTCTGACATCAATTCCAGTCTGATGTCACTTCCAGAATTGGAATATAAGGGCTGGACATTTCTGGTAATGGTTAGGGTCAGAGACTTCTGGTCTGGCTCCGCTTTTGGTCCAGTATCACGTCCAGTCCAGCGTCCCTTCCAATGATGTCACTTCCAGTCTGATGTCACTTCCAGAATTGACATATAAGGCCTGGACGCTACTGCTAATGGCATACCTCCCAACTTTTAGAGATTGCAAAGAGGGACACATCAGGCCACGCCTCTAACCACACCCAAAACACGACATCACACCAAGACACGCCTCTAACCACGCCCACACACATACATACCAACTTTTTAGACAGGCAAAAAGGGAGACATTTTCAGGATTGCTTTGTATCCAGTGAAGAAATATTTAGTAAATTGTTATGTAATATATAGCAAGGAAGCGATCAGATACTTTTTACAGCAAGTTAGTCAGTTTATTGATACAAATCTGTTTCCTAAATGAAAAAGAGGGACCTTTATAGAGCTAAGAGGGACAGAGGGACAAGGGTTAAAAATAGGGACTGTCCCTCCAAAATAGGGACAGTTGGGAGGTATGGGTAATGGGTAGGGTCAGATACTTCTGATCTGGCTTCACTTTTAGTCCAACATCACGCCCAGTCCAGAGTAATTCCAGTTACCATAACATAGTTAAGAGCTTTAGTCTGACATCAATTCCAATCCAGTGTCACTTCCAATCTGATATCACTTCTGGTAATGGAATATAAGGGCTAAACACTTCTGGTCCGGCTTCACTTCCAGTCCATTGACTTGTCCAGTCCAGCATCACTTCCAGCAAGCATAACATTGGGGTTATTTGCTTCTGATCTGACTTCACTTTTGGTCCATCATCCCATGTCATTGGGGCTGGGGTTAACCCTAACACAACTGCGGGTTAGAGTTTAGGCTTACTTAAAAAAAAAAATTGGGTTTGGGATTACCTGAAACTGATGTTTCCATTAGCTCCGCTGAACCAGTGTCAAACCAAATTACTTCTCTGTTTGAGAAGTAATTGTCGCAGATACACTTGTTTTTGTTTGTATATATTGCTTTTTTGGATATGAGGTTATCATACAGTATTTTATGCTACCTTGCTGTCCATGTAATGTACGTCTATGGTTAGCAGCTCTTGGGTAATGCAGGTAGGTTCTGATTAATACTGGTGCAGACACTTCCGCCTCTCCGGAGATAATCAATACATGAAAAATCCCCTGTATTAAACATATAGACGAGTTTCTGTATCACAATGGCCCGAGGTGGGCTGACAGCCTGAATTAAACAGCGATGAGCCGGGGTTGGGAGATCTCCCTGAATACATTATTATCCTCGTCTGTACTCTAAACCCCAGAACTGCTGAGAACATCAACATTCCTGGAGAGGAGAGAGAGCCTCATTTCCAGCAAATGTGACATGGTGGCTTTACATGGCTGTGAAAAGCTCTGACAGATGCTTTAAATTCTCTTTACACTTTAAGTTACTTACGATGATGGCTTCAGAAAACATAGCGCCGTATCCAGAGAATGCCAGACAAATAAAACCCGTATACATATGCATGTTATCACCGAGCCGAGTATTATACCTGACAGCATCTAGGCAAATAGAACAAGAAGTCTTTATGACCCGGATCATTGCAGGATGTGAATGATGTTACTCGCATCCGGGAGACTATTACTAACCCGCGTCAGCACAGGGAGAGGTGTAGACATCAGAACGACGAGATGCTGTGGTGAGGAAGACTATGGGACCGCTACATGCCAGGAACGGCTGCTATGTTGTGATCAGTCATGCAAACCACTCACAGGTGCGGTGAATAACCTTGTTGGGAGGATAGGTGGCAAGTGAGCAGGCGGTTCTTCATGTTGAGGTGGCGAAAGCAAGAAAACTGGGCAAACGTGAGGATCTCAGACAATTATGATACTTACATGACTCGGACATGGCACCTTCAATATGGCAGGTCTTGTGAGGTGTTTATCTACCTAAAGTGTTCCAAGTAAGGACCACCGGGTACTAGTCACAGAGTCATGGGTGCCTAAGACTTATTGATGCATGTAGGGAATGAAGCCTAGCTCATCTGGTTCAATCCCACCAAAATATGCTACAATAGCTTGAGTGGTGTCTGCAGAAAGTTCCCAGTATGAAATGGTGAGTATGTACCTAACGTGCTCCAAGGAAGGACAGCTGAAGACTAGTCACAGAGTCATGGGTGCCCAACAATTATTGATGCATGTAGGGGACAAAGCCTAGCTCATCTGGTTCAATCCCACCAAAATATGGTACTATAGCTTGAGTGGTGTCTGTAGAAAGTTCCCAGTATGAAGTGGTGAGTATGTACCAAACGTGCTCCAAGGAAGGACCACCGGGGACTAGTCCCAGACTCATGGGTGCCCAAGACTTATTGATGCATGGAGGGCATGAAGCCTAGCTCATCTGGTTCAATCCCACCAAAATATGGTACCATAGCTTGAGTGGTGTCTGTAGAAAGTTCCTATGTTGTCTCCAAAACCCATGAGTATGGCGTCCAAAATGGCAGGTTTTGTAGGGTATTCCAAGTATGAAGTAGTTATTGTCTACCAAACATGCTCCAAGGCAGGACAACCGAAGACTAGTCACAGAGTCATGGGTGCCCAACAATTATTGATGCATGTAGGGAATGAAGCCTAGCTCATCTGGTTCAATCCCACCAAAATATGGTACAATAGCTTGAGTGGTGTATGTAGAAAGTTCCTATGTTGTCTCCTAAACCTAAACCCATGAGTATGGTGCCGAAAATGGCAGGTTTTGTGTGGTGTTCCCAACATGAAGTGGTTAGTATCTACCAAACATTCTCCAAGGAAGGACAACCAATGACTAGTCACAGAGTCTTGGGTGTCTAAGACTTATTGATGCATGTAGGGAATGAAGCAGAGTTCATCTTGTTCAATCCCACCAAAGTATGGTTTTATAGCTTGAGTGGTGTCTGCAAAAAATTCCTACGTTGTCTCTTAAACCCATCAAAATAGCGTCCATATAGGGATGTAGCTTAATTTAGTAGAGTCAGAGCTTCTCCAAATTACCAGGTCCTTTGGGGTGGTCCCAGTATTTAGTGGTTAGCTCAAGGATATACATAGGGAATGAAGATTAGCCCATCTGGTGCAACTCTGTAAAAAATGGTACTGTAGCTCTAGTGGTGTCTGCAGATAGTTCAGATGTTGACTCAAGACTTATTGATGCATGTAGGGAATGAAGCCTAGCTCAACTGGTTCAATCCCACCAAAATATGGTACCATAGCTTGAGTGGTGTCTGTAGAAAGTTCCTATGTTGTCTCCTAAACCCATGAGTATGGCATCCATAATGGCAGGTTTTGTGGGGCGTTCCTAATATGAAGTTGTTCGTATCTACCTAATGTGCTCCAAGGAAGGACAACCAATGACTAGTCACAGAGTCATGGGGGCCCAAGACTTATTGATGCATGTAGGGAATGAAGCAGGGCCGGACTGGGAATAAAAATCAGCTCTGGCACTAAGCCCCCAGCAGCCCACATACAATATCCGCTTAAAAAATGTCCCTTGTTCTCGACCTGCACTGTCTAAAATAAACTAAAATAAAAAGGTGTTTACCGGGCTTTTTTTGATGCATTTTTGATGGGTTTTCGGTGGGGGTTTTGTGCAGAAAGGCGGAGTTAATGCTAACATTTCTCCAAAAAAAAACGCATCAAAAAATCCCAAAACCGCTTGTGTGGACCCCCCTAAACAAGCAAGGGGAAAACATGGTGCAGAGAAACCCCTCTAACAGGTCGGGGGTGATTATTTCAATGGGAAAAGCCCCCCTGCCTACATAGCCCCAACATAACCCTACCCCCCCACCAATCACCCCCCTTTAATTCAGGTCCCATCACATGAATAACCCCTGACTAACACAGAAGTAAACTTCCCCCTGACAGCAAAAACCACGGGAGACGTATCTTGTGGGGTTGTTCTTTTTCCTTTTTTCTCCTTCTGGCACAAACCTCCAAGTTTCCCTTTCTTCCTTCCATTTTTTTCTCTTCCTTAAAAGCTTTAAATTTTTCTTCTATGGCCATACTCGCCCTGTAAATTTAAAACAAAAAAATCTTAACCCTTTCTTCCACATTTTATAAATTCCCCAAACAGCGTCTGTTAGACCCTAAAAATTTGAAATTAAAAATGTTTAGATAAGTGGCATGTAAAAGTTAACCCCCCTTGGAGGCAGGGCCATATGAGGCAGGCGGGCAGTATGCGGGAAGGGGAGGGAAGTATGCAGGGGGCAGGGGACAGTTGAGGTAGGCAGGGGCAGTATAAAAGGTAGGGGGGACGTATACGGCAGACGGGCCAGTATACAGGCAGAAAAAGATTATAGGGAGACGGGAAGTTATAGGGAGCCGGGGAGTTTAGGTGGCAGGGCTATTTAGGGCCAAGGCCGTGTATAGGTAGGGAGTGCTATTTTAAAGGGAGCCCCCGGGGAGGATATGGCCAGGGAGGACATATAGCCCCGGCAGGGTATAGGTAGCCAGGGCGGGGGTTTTATATGCAGGGCAGGGTATAGGTTCCGGGGGGCTCATATAGCCAGGGGAGGGATTTTTTTAGCCGGGGAGGGCATCAATAGAGGGCAGGGTATAGGTAGCCAGGGCAGGGATCTAAGCCAGGGGAGGGTTTAGGTGCCCGGGCAGGGGATGGTGCCCGGGCAGGGCATCATAACCAGGGCAGGGTATGGTA
Organism: Phyllomedusa bahiana; assembly: GCA_025379985.1. Taxonomy (NCBI): domain Eukaryota; kingdom Metazoa; phylum Chordata; class Amphibia; order Anura; family Hylidae; genus Phyllomedusa; species Phyllomedusa bahiana. The sequence continues at coordinate 5,389 of JAODAL010060140.1, read as the reverse complement.
TCCAGGAGGGATTATAGCCAGGGGGGCATTGGTAGCCAGGGGGGGCTTATAAGCCAAGGCAGGGGATAGGAAGCAGGAGGGCTCGTAGCCCGGGCAGGGGTCAGTAGCCCGGGCAGGGGATCAGAACCAGGGAGGGCATCTTTCCCGGGCAGGTATCATAGCCGGGAAGGGGTTTATAAAAGCCCGACGTGTATAGGTAGAACAGTGTATGGAAACCAGGCAGGGTATAGGGGCCCGGCAGGGTATCGGTACCCGGCAGGGTATCGGTAGCCCCGGCAGGGATCAGTAGCCGGGCAGGGCATCATATAGCCCCGGGAGGGTATGGTAGAAAGGAGGGTTAAAAGGAGCCCGGGCAGGGCATCCCCTATAGCCAGGAGGGGTTTTTAGCCCCGGCAGGGTTTTCAGTAGCCAGGGAGGGCATCATATAGCCCCGGCAGGGGGTTTGGTAGCCGGGGAGGGTTAGGTAGCCCGGGAGGGCTCATATAGAGGGGGGTATAGGTAGCAAGGGGTGGGGATAGGTAGCCCGGGCAGGGCATATATAGCCCGCAGGGTTAGGGAGCCGGCGGGTTGCAGTAGCCGGGCAGGGGTCATTAGTCAGGGAGGGTATAGGACCGGGCAGGGTATAGGGACCCGGGCAGGACATCCCTTTGCCCGGCAGGGTATAGGTTGCCAGGGAGGGGGGTCATTAGCCAGGGGGGGGGATATATACCAGGGCGGGTATTAAGGCAGCCCCGGGCAGGGGCAGTTTTTTAGCCGGGCAGGGTATTTTAGGCAGCCAGGCAGGGGGAGTTTAAGCCAGGGTTTGGGCTTTATAGGCAGCCAAGGGGGGGGCATATATAGCCAGGGCAGGGCTTTTAGGCACCAAAGGGGGGCAGTAAAAAAGGGAGGGCTTTTTTAGGCAGCCCGGGAGGGGCAGTTTATACCAGGGCAGGCAGGGGCTATAGGCAGAGGGCAGGGGGGTATAGGCAGCCCGGGGAGGGGCATATATACCAGGGGCAGGGGCAGTAAGGAAGGGCCAGGCAGGGGCAGTTATATGCCAGGGCAGGTCAGAAATGCCAGGGCAGGGCCAGTATTGGACTAGGACAGGGGCGTATATAGCCAGGGCAGGGCGTAAGGCAGCTAGGGCGGGGAGATAGGAGCCAGGGAGGGGCAGTTTTGGGAGAGGCAGGGCAGTATGGCACCGGCGGGGATATATAGCCAGGGCAGGGGCAGTAAAGGCAGCCGGGGGGGGGGCAGTATAGGCACCCGGGGAGGGGCGTATAGGCACCAGGGCGGGGCAGTATTAGCCAGGGGAGGTATTATAGGCAGCCGGGCAGGGGAGTATAGGAGCCAGGGCAGGGGCAGTATAGGCAGCCGGGCAGGAGCATATAGGCAGCCAGAGCAGGGGCAGTTAAGCCCGGGCAGGGGGTATTAAACCAGGGAGGGGCAGTATATAGCCCGGGGAGGGGCAGTTTAAAGGGGCCGGGGAGGGGCAGTATAGGCAGCCCGGGCAGGGGGGTATAGGCAGCCAGGGGAGGGGTATTATAGGCAGCAGGGCAGGCTATTTTAGGCAGCCGGGAAGGGGGGATATGGCACCCGGGGCAGAAAGTTTTTTAAAAAAAAATAAAAAGTATACTCCCCCCGCTGTCCCGTCCAAATTCACCTTCCGAGCGGTGGCTGCTCATGCAGAGTAATGACATCATTTTTAACCGCGCCTGCCCCGCGGCTCCTGGGATGAAAAACGGGGGTCATAATCCAGATGTTCAGCCCCCGGCCCCTGCTTTGCACCGGGGTGCAGGCGGGTGATGGCTGCATGGTGGGCGGGGCCCGGCCCTCAGCCCTTTTTGGCGAGGGGGGGGGCCTGTCCCCCCTGACAGGGTCCGGTCGCTGATGCGCCTTTGGGCCCCCCTGTAGGCGCCACAGAGCACTGGGGCCCGCCGGGGGGGAAAAACACCGTCCTCCTCGGGGGGCGACCCGGGCGGCCTCGGCCCGGCCCTAGCGGCCCGCGGAAAAATCCCCGGTTTTTCCCTATGGTCGTCCGGGGCCCTGTAACCTCTTATCTGGAAATTAAAAAATATGGATTAAATTGATTGCGAAAATTCTTGTTGCTCAAACCATGAATATGGCCCCCAAAAGGCAGTTTTGTAAAGGCCTTAGTGGTAGTTCATATTGGCTAAAAAGAAGGACAAAAGGGAAAATCCAGGTAAGGGGAAAAAATTTTGGAGTAAGTTGGGAAAATTTGGGGAATTTAAAATTCATTGCTTATTGTAGAAAGTTCCTTATTTCCAAAATTGAATTTCCCCAGATGGAGCCAGGAATAGGGATTCCCAAAGGGGGCCTTTTGGGGGGATTTGAAGGGTTTTTTTCCAAAAAGGCCGCCCGGGGTACTACAGGGCGGGACCAGGTTCTGGTGTTTAAAGGGTAATGCCCGGGTAATCTTAAAAAAACCCTTTTAAAATTTTCCGGATTTATTTTTTCCCTAATTTTTAAAAGAAAAACGTGGCGGTTTTTTTTGGGGGAAACACTAAATGGGAAAAAAAATTATATTTGGCAGTCAAAAGGGGTTTTCCCAAAATTTTTTGGTCTAGGGGGGAAAAATTAAAAATCCCGGGTAAAGAAATTTTTAATGTTCAAAAATCAATCCCCCGACAAGAACATTCCTTTAACCAAAGGGGGGTTAATTTTAAAGTGGCCCAAAAAAATTTTTAAAGGTGGCCAGGCTCAGGGATGTTTCAGGGGGGGGAAAACCCCATGGGCCCCCGGGGGTCTTTCAGGGGAGAACATAGGGGAAAAAGGAATAAAACAGAGGGAAAAGATCTTCTGGGGGGCCCCGGGAATAATTCCGGGGCCCCAAGAATCAATCCATGGTGGGCCCAAAAATCATCTCCACTGGTGGGCCCCAAGATTTCCATCCTCCACTGTGGCTCCTAGAATCATCTCACTGGTGAGCCCTTAAGTTTCAACTACACTAGTGGGTCCAAAAATTCAACTCCACTTGTGGGCTAAGAATTAACTTCACTGGTGGCCCCAAGAATCATCTCCACTGGTGGACCCCAAGAATTATCTCCACTGGTGGGTCCTAAGAATTAACTCCACTTGTGGGCCACAGGAATGAACTCCACTTGTGGTCCCCAGGAATCAACTCTACTTGTTGGCCACAAGAATCAACTCCAATGGTGGGCCCCAAGAATCATCTCCACTGGTTGGACCCAAGAATAAACTCCACTGGTTGGCCCCAAGAATCATCTCCACTGGTGGCCCCAAAAAATTTCTATCAATTGTGTGGCACCAAGAATCAACCCACTGGTGGACCCCAAGAATTCAATCCAATGGTGTTCCCCCAAGAATCAACTTTCATTGGTGGGCCCAATGAATAAACTCAATGGTGGGGCCCAGAGATCAACTCACTGTGGACCCAAGATTCAACTCCACCTGAGTGGTCCACAAGAATCAATTCATTGGTGGACCCCAAGAATCAAATTCATTGGTGGACCCCAAGAATCAACTCCAATGGTGGACCCAAGAATCAAATTCATGGTGGCCCAAGAATCAACCCACTGGGCGGATACAAGAATCAACTCATGGTTGGACCCAAGGAAATCAACTTCACTGGTGGGCCCAAAGAATCAAACTCCACTGGCGGGAAGAAAGAATCAGCTCACTGGTGGACTCAAGAATCAGCTCATCGGTGGGAACCAAGAATCATCTCCATGGTGAACCCCTAGAATCAATCCACTGGTGGTCCCACAATAATCAACTTTCATTGGTGGGACCAAGAATAAAATCACTGGTGGGCCAAGAATCAACTCACTGGTGGACCCAAGAATCACTCCAATGGTGTCCAAGAATAACTTCACTGGTGGAACAAGAATCAATTATGGTGGACCAAACGAATCAACTCCATGGTGGACCCAGAATCATACTTAATGGTGGGCCCCAGAATCTACTCCCACTGGCGGGAAACATCGAAATAACTCTCTGGTGGACCCAAGAATCAACTTCATGGTGGGCCCAAGAATCATCTCCACTGGGTGGAAAAAGGAAGCAGCTCATGGTGGACCTCATTGAATCAAGCACTCACTGGTGGGCCCCAAGAATCAACTCCACTCTTTGGCCCCAGGCACCACAGTGTTTACAGCTTAATTTTTGGGGGGGTGGGCTTTTTGTAGTATCATGAGGTTCGATCAGGACGGCAGATAATGAGAATTATTACTCACAGGACAGACTGTTCTCTTTTTATTTCGGGGGAAAATCTCCTTCTTCCATTTAATTACATTGTATTCTCCATGATCTCATTAATAAATGCGCCCGTCCTTAGGAATCGGCTATTAATTCAGTAAGATTCGCATCATCCAAGGTGCGGCCGCATCTGACAATGTTTCACAATTAAGCAATTACTGTATCTACCGGTAACGCTACTTAATTGGCCGTACGGGGAGCCGGCCGCGCTCTTCCTTCAGACGCGGGCCACAGGTCAGCCATATTTCTTAAGGAGCGGGAATTGGACATGAAATTGTTACCTGAGGCTGAAGGAATAGATCATAGAACTGTTTAACTATGCCGTGTGATTTTATGCAGCCGGGGCCAGGAGGCAACCACCGGCTAAATAAATTCTATTTCTGCTAATGTCACAATTAGGTGACTCTATACACAGGCCAATGACAATACGGCGCTGCGGGGGGGCGCCGTGGGGCGACCATTCACTTATTTAGGCTATGCACTCTTTATGAGCGCTGAAGATGAAATACATTGATGACCTGCCAGTAAAAAAACTGAAAATGTGCGCCCAATCCTGTGTCCAAATATTATTTTTAATTATTTTTTTTTAATTATTTTTTTTTAGAATTTTTGGGGAAATGCTGGGGAATCTGTCTGAGCTCCAAGGGTAGAAGAATTTGGTTATGTTCATACCCCATTGAATTAGCTCTCCACCAAAGGACAGAAATCTGGCACTCTAGTGCCACCTATAGGTAGCTACTCTGTAAGTCAGACCCATTGAAGAGCTCTGAAGCATTGCTAGGGTGTCAAGCAAAAAACAGTCTTGCCAAAAAGGAAGAACCTCTCCCTGATGTTCCAGTAAAGGGATAATGCAATCAGTGATGTCACAGTACAGGATAATACACAGTGATGTCACAGTACAGGATAATACACAGTGATGTCACAGTACAGGATAATATACACAGTGATGTCACAGTACAGGATAATACACAGTGATGTCACAGTACAGGATAATACACACAGTGATGTCACAGTACAGGATATAACAGTGATTCACAGTACAGGATAAACACAGTGATTAATACAGGATAATATACACAGTGATGTCCCGTAAGGGTAATACACAGTGAGTCAAGTACAGGATTAAAACAAACCCCGTGATGTCACAGTACAGGGTAAACCATATTTTCAC